>JAPYZP010006884.1:0-10799 GCA_030522985.1 Torymus sinensis
AAATATTAACACAATCTTTGGACCATATTGCTACAAGTCATTTTATCCATTGGTTATTTTTATATACTTATTTCAGATTTTATTTGTTCTATTTAATGTCTACCCAATTGTTCCAATATTTCGTTGAATCTATCCAGTTTTGTAAAACAATATCGCTAACTGTATATCGGGTTATAAATCATATCGATATAACCTACTAATAGCAAAAATATATTATCTCCTTAACACAGTCTACACGCTCACATAAATATACCGAATCCGTCATCCTATCTCACCGTCCACCACCTCCCACAACTCGCCCCAAAATTATCCTCCCCATCACCCACCATTCCCCATTCCTTTAAAAAAAAGAAACCCCCCACTGGCTATCAATAATCAAGACTCTTACACCGAGACTCCACTTAATCTCTCCCCTTCACTCCCCCTCCTTCGCTCTCCGTGAATGGGCCGCAATTCGCGAAAGAGGCCAGGCGCACGCGGCCGCCGCCGTTCGTGCGCCGAATCCACGAGCGTTTGCAAAATCGAAGGGTTGCCGCGGCGGAAAAAGGACGCCGGCAATTCCCCGGGTTTGCTGCTACTGCTGGTACTATGCTGCTGCTACTGCCGCTGCTGCTGCTACTGCTGCTGCAGGGGCAGCAGAGAATTCCGGTCCGGCGAAAAGTCGTCGCTCTTAGAGACAATGGAGGACGGATGCCGATGGAATACGGGATATATATCCGTCTCGCGGATAAGGGATGCCTCTTCGGCTCGGTCTTCGGGTTACGAGAATTGCAGCGCTGGTCGTACGTTTCGTCGGCGTTGAATTAGCTGGTTGAAGAAGTATATATATATATATATATATATGTAGAGTGGAAGTATTTTATGTGATATTTCGGTTGATAAGGTTGGAGGTGCTGGGGTCGTAAGGATTTATATCTGGTTGGTAGTATCGGGTGTATTTGGCAAACGAATGTAAGCTGCAGTTAGTCACGAGCGTGTAGTATATCACGTGCTCTGCAATTCATCGATAAATATTTTGTTCAATTAAATATAGCATACTAACAAAAAGGTTTTAAAATTCTAGCAAGTAAGGGCCGTACTATTACCAAAACAACAAATGGTTCATTCAACTTTTCACACACAGTTAATTTAACTTGAAAATGACAAGTTAATTCTACTTACAACCATATCGGTAGCGATAACTTTAATAAAAAGTCGTATCTTCATTTTGAGAATATGGAATCTATACATTTTAATTTTCAATATAAAGTTATATCCTTTCCGTAAATAAAATTAATTTTACCTTTCATCTTTTTGTACCAATCTAACTTTTTCCTAAACCAGTTGATTTCCCCATAGTGCGAACTTTTCTTCCGTGCAACCATATATCGAACAACCAACTGCACGAATATTACCCCCGATCAATCTAATCCGAAATTAATCTTTAAAATAACATATCCACTAGAACCACTTGCCCCCCGGCCTCCCGTCAAACTTCTCTTCCACGCCGAGGATCATCACGGCGAACCAATCAAGCCTCCTCCCCCTCTCGATATACGCATACAATTTCCAAAACAAACTGCGCACTTCATATCCGCCCTCTCGACATCCACCACTACAGTCCGCCTCACCCTCCGCCTTAACCCGGTTCCCGCGGCGCGCATCGGCGCCGCCGCAGCCTCTCTCTCTCCCTCTCGGCTGCTCGCAATCGTTAGAGACCGGCCGCCTGCGTGGTACGTGATGCAACGACGCGCCTCTCTATATATAGACATACACCCATACCCACACCTGTACACTGCACTGCGTCGCAGCTATATATACAGGCAGTAGCGCGGATGCGCGGCTATTATATACCGCGGCGCCGGTATACGTAAGTACAAACACACGTGGCGCCGCGCGGATATTGGTCGCCATGCTGTTGTTGTTGTTTTGCCGAGGCTCGCGAAAAATTGCGAGCGCGGCGGGCTGCGGGAAAAACGAGATGCAGCGGCGGGGGTGTGTTTTGTGAAGTGCGGTGTGCGGGGTTGTTTTTTGTTTTTTGGAAGGGTGCGGAGAGAGAGAGAGAGTGAGTCTGCCAGTTGGCGAGGACAGGGCTGAGTGTTTTCCGGATCGTCCGGCGATTGAGAGAGGAGGAGGAAGAGGCGCGCGCAGGATGGCTCGGTTTTTGGGGTGACGGCTGACGCCCGTGCGCGCAACCGTTCCGCGGGATTACTTTTTTTTTACCCCGCGAATCGGGAACATTGTTTATTGGCGTGGACGATTTACGGGCGCGGCGTTGTAAATTTTAAAGGGCTTTTGCGTTTGGTACAGATTAATAGGGCGCGGTGGGCCGAAATTTATACGTAATTTCACAATTTTTATGGAGTTCTAGGGCTAATGTGCATGTATTTTTCTTCTTTTTATATTGTAGTCAATGCGAGATAATACTTTTGATTTTGAAATCGTCTAAAGAAGTAAATATTAGAAATATGAAAAAAATGTATAAGCCAGTATTCAAATTACGAATTGATAACGTAGTTATCCTTACTTCGAAAATTACATCCGAGCAGTTAACGTTTTGAAAATGTTGTAATTTGAGGAACGCTATGTAGGGCTGAATGGGGCGCTTAGTTCAAAATTGTTTTCAATAAGGTTACAATTAAGCTTTAGAAGCGCATTAACTGCCTCGCCGCGATGGAATCAAGTTGTGCAAGCGCATTAACTGGTGATTGCGAGTTCATGGCAAATAGTTGCTTAACAAATTTCTCGTTGTGCATTAAAGCCCCTAAAGCGATTAACATGTCGTGCGCACAGTTATGCAAACTTGCAAGCTATTATCTACAAAAGGAAGCTTTGACTCGCAGAGATTATCAGATTGCATACAGTTTTCCGAAAATATTCGTTTGAATACTTCGTTTGAACGTTAAAATCAAACGTATGTACCAAATACCATTTTTTCCCCCCATTATTATCACTTTCCTTTTTCCAACCCCATGCCTAAATCGATAACAATCTTAATACCACGCACGTATCGAATATATACTTGAAAGAAATTAAATCCAATGTCTCATATACTTGATACACTTCAAAACCTTTACCAACCTCTAATCAGACTACAACCACAACTTCCCCATTCGCGTAATCAAACAAAGCCCACCCCTAAACATAACTCCGCGCAATTAAACCCCATGCGCGCTTGCGCTTCCACGCCGCGCGCACACACCCGGCTCATCCCGAAAATCAATTGTTTTCAAACACACCCACACACCTACACATCGCATCATCGAATTCCAAACCCTCCTCCGCCTCCATCCCCTCCAGACAACGCAGCCCTCTCTACAATCCACCCACCCATACACACACACCGGAGGGGGGGAGAATCATCCCGCGGGAGCATTTCCCATCGCGTTATCTCCGCTAGCGCGGCGGTGGTTTTCGCCGTTCGACGCTTCCACCCGTTCGTTAGCCAACCTTCCTCCTCCACCCGCTTACCCTCCACCCGTTTTTTGCGCATTGCGATTTTCCGTGCGAACGCGCGCGCGCGCTTATCGCGATGCCACTGCTGCGCGCGGTTTCTTTGTGCGCGCGCGCGTGCGTTTTTAAGTTTCTAGGAACGTTTGCGCGCTACTCTCGGGGCGCGAGTTAGCCCGGAATTGCCGGACGTTTCGCCGCGGGTGCGTATATATA
Organism: Torymus sinensis; assembly: GCA_030522985.1. Classification (NCBI taxonomy): domain Eukaryota; kingdom Metazoa; phylum Arthropoda; class Insecta; order Hymenoptera; family Torymidae; genus Torymus; species Torymus sinensis. Next base: position 3,646 of record JAPYZP010006884.1, read on the forward strand.
GAGAGGAGGGTCGGAGAGTGTTATTGGCCTTATCGCAGGCTGGAATTTTTGCTCGTTTGGAGGGAGCGCGCGTGCGGAGTACGGTAGCTTCGCGCGGAATAGAAATCTCTGGGTGTAAGCTTTTGTTTCGGGGCGGGTTTGTTCCTGGAAAATTTTCGTACATATAGCTATGAGTTTTTGTGAATTTACTCCGTTAGAGCGTTCGGAGGCTTTTAGTGGTTAAAATATTTTATTCTCCATTAAAAAAGATTAGTTCTGCTTTCAAGACTATTAACTTGTATTACTGCTTTCCTAGTTAACGTGAAACCAATCGAAGGAAACGCTAATTTAAAGCGGAAAAACTTTTACCCCGCCACGTTCATCCATCACCGCTCTATATCGCCCCAATTTTCCGATTCGCCACGGAATTCACCGCGGCGCATTCATCCCTTTCCTCGTTCCACCCCCCCCCCCCCAAAACGCAGATCCGAAATATTTTTGCCACCCCGCGCGTGTATAACACCCCCCGAACAATCAATTAACCGGGTCTTTCCATCAATTCGCCTCACCTCCTCTCTTTCTCGTTTTCTACTCGACTCTCTCTTTCTCTCTTCCCCCATTCCATTCCTTTCCCACTCCCACAATCTTCCCTCCATTTCCCCCCGGCCGGTATAACTCTATCTCTTCCTCCTCGACTACACACTGTGCCTGGCCTCTATCGTTCTCTTTCTCTCTCTCTCCCTCTCGTTGTATATACGTCTACAGTGGTGTAGTAACGCGAGCGAGCGCGCGCGCGCCTCGGAGTCTCTTATCGTGATGCGTTCGTTATCTCGACCGGCGGATATTAGCTCGCACCGTTAAGCGTCTCTCGCTCTCGCTCGCTCGCTCTACCTCCGGGGAGAATATTGGCCGCTCGCGGCCGATGGCCCGCTTATTTGTATCCCCGTGTGCGAGTGAGAGAGAGAGAGAGGCAGGGAGAGCTGACATTGTGTGCCGGCGCCGTCCGGGTGGCGGGTGGTAGTTGTACTGTCGGCGGCAAAAGTGTGCCTTTTGCGGGCGTGTCGAGATAGCGCGTCGAGTGCGCTTTGATAAGGTTCGCGAAGAGTGGTCTGACCGATATTATTGGCAGCTGTACGGCGAAATGAGATACATGCTTTGGAATTTCCCGAGATTGCGAATCTGTCTGTCGATGTGCTTTTGTACGAAAATTGTTATAACATTTTGGCGAATTGTACACTGACGGAAGATTTACGAAAATCGGGCTTATTTTTTAATTGGGTTTTGAAGTTTTATATTCATTTATAAAAAATTTATAAAGAACTACGCATAAGGAATTGGGAAACATTTGTGTTCTATATTGCAATCCCCTATTACGTTTTCAGTAATGCAATCTGTGAAAATAAAGTAACTTCGTCTTATTTTTTTACATTCATTATAAATTTGGTTAAAATTTACTAAATTATAATACAAAATAAATAATTTGAAAACATTGACTTGTAGAACCCCACTTTCCTCTTGCTACGCTTCTCTCGCTCGAATACCGTAAGCACCCGCGGGAATAATGTTTGACTTTACTCCTTTGGTACTTAATGTACTATTACGTCTCTGTTTTGAGAGAAATAAAGTACTTTGTTTTCTTTATAACTGAGACTAACAAGGAGAATGCGTAACCTCGGTCACGGATTTGTACCAAATTGAAATCTCTTGTTTTATAGTAAAAATAATTAAAGTGGATTAATCCCGCGGACGATTACTGCCCTCGCTTCTCTCAGGCAATAAGCCCACCCGCGGGAATAACCAGAGATTTTACACCCTTGTTCTATAATGTACTATTTTTTATAAATTTTGTATGCCAATATTATTTTTCTGCATTCGAGATATAACCTATTTACTACAAACATTACATTTCCATGAATAACTGAGCACTAATTATATCTAGCAGCATGATTTCTTTTTTTAAATTGTAGAGAATTTTCTTCGGCTATTATAAATTCATAATATATAAAGAAGATTCGCTCTAAATTGTAAAAAAATGGAAAAATAAAATTTTTAAAATCGAAAAATCGCTATAAAACAGAAGGCCGACAACAAATCGATATTGATACCAATATGTCTAACCATAATAAATAAGAAACCACTGTCCCGTTAAAATCGATCCGGTAGATCATGAGAAATCTGCGTTATGCGCACATACGCATACATATTCATTCACACAGGCCTTTTCTAAAAATAGTGTATTTCGATTCCAAATATGCTAGACTACATTTCCAAAACATTATTAGGAAAATTTTTTTTTTACTATAGTTAATAAGAAATGAAATATTCATGCAGCATTTAGTTCACGAATGTAGTAAACAATTGTATTTTATAAAAGAAAAATTTCCTTGTATGTTTTTTTTTTATATTTTTTGCTACAGAAAAATTCGTTCATTCCTAAAAAATTTTGAGTAAAGGAAAGACGCATAACATATTTGGAAATGAAAATAAACTATTTTATTACAAATTTCTGTATGTTGAGATTATTAAGTTTACTTTATCGAGAAGTAGAATCCCGAGATACTAGATTTCTTTCTTCTATACGTACTAGTGATGAAACAGAAATTTCAGTAAGTATTTTCTTTTTCTCATTAGTATAAACACCTTATTAAATGTTCGAAATCACAACAAAATTATTTTATATTTTACAAAGAGAAACATTGTAGAGCGATGTTTTAAGAACGAGAGTAGCACAACTATACTTTTCAAAGATGGGCAAAATTCTTCTATTTTAAACGTAAATTTGCAATTTAATGATCTTATTAATGTGATCAATATTAATGAAAGGATCGACTTGCACAAGTATAAACGTTTGCGAAAACTTTGGACCTTCAACGAAACACATTTTAATATACAAATTTACCCTGTATCTAACATTGTTATAAGTATTTCATCAAGTGAAGCTTTTGAAATAATATTAGAAGACTTGAGAAATTCTATTTGGTGGAGCGCCAATGCACGTTTCCTAATAATTAACCAAGACTTACAAACTAGTTGTCAGTATGCGCGTGACTTCTTAAAAACTGTATGGCATTTCAATGTTCTATCCGCCCTGTACGTCTGTCGATACTCAAATGAAACGATGGCTCTTTATTCTTTTAATCCATTCAGCAATGTAGCGCCTGAATTTTGGGACATAGCAATGGTTGATTGTTCCTTGAGAAACTGTTGGACCTTACTTCAACATTTAATTTCTGAGTCAAGCAAGTCCTTGATTGATCAAAGTAAGTAATATAAAATACATCTAAAATAATTATTCTGATTTTGAATCGATAGTAATAAATTTATGTTTTTTACATTCCAAAGATTACTTATCATGCGAGAATTTATATTTTGACAAATCAGTACACTTAAATGGTTACAATATTAGAACGGTCGTAAGTCTTAAGAATAATTATTTGCGCATTGATAATAGTAAAGCTGGCTTTAACAAGTATGCGGGATTGTATTGCGGTCTAATCACAATGATTTTAATATATATGAATTTTACGGCAACAACTAAACTTGGATCATCGAGAGGATTTATAGATGAGAATAGGGAGCCTTCTTATTCTTTAAGAGATGTATTCTATGGTACAGTAGATATTGAACTAGATTCGAATATTTTAACACTACACTGGCCGTCAAATGTCTATCCCTTTGGCTCAGGTGGCTTACACATTGTATCTTTAAAAGATCGCGTCGATTATCTTACAAAATTTCTTAGTATTTTTACTTTACGATTTTGGACATTTTTTCTTGTGTCTTGTTTGGTATCTGTTATTTCGTTAAAGTTTCTTTTGAAACGATCAGCGATGGGCGCTTTTTTAGAATTTATTCGCATATTCGCAAATGCTTCGACACTGAAAACACCGCGAAAATGGTCAAACAAAATATTGTTCGTTTTATTTATTTTTGCTATATTTTATATAAATATCATAATGCAATGCTATTTGCAAGCGTTCGCCACTGTGCCTGATCGTGCACCAACCATAGATTCGCTTGACGATTTATTAAAATCTAACTTGATCGTTGCTGGAAGTTCTTATTATAAGTATCTAATGATCACAGATAAACAACTTTCTGATAGATTTAAAATTATGGACTTTATGGAGTGCATTACACGTATTAAAAGTGGTAGCCGCATAGCTTGCGTGGTAGGTAAGCTTACTATGAGATATCTCGTGTACGAAAGCGAAACAATGCACATATCGGAAAATAGTTTTTTCGAAACCCACGTAACCTTTTTATTCAGAGAAGATTGGCCATTTCTACGTAGATTTGATCAGCTCTTACTGAGGGCCAGTGAAGGAGGGTTCATAAATTTTTACCTCAACTATGAGAAACTTTATTATTTAAAAGATACCGAAGATAGTCTTCAGCATGAAAATGCTACAAATGAAAAAATGTTTATAGTTGCTTTCTTTATTTTGGTCTGTGGTTGGGCATTATCAATCTGTATTACTATTATTGAAATATCCATTCATAGCATAATTAGAAAATATAAGCAATATTTTTAATAAAGTGTAATATGCAGTTTACTTCTTATATTTAACTATTGCATGTAATCGTTTGATAAGATAATTTAAAGTGATATGACGATCATGGAAATTATAAGCTATGAAGTAATCTAAAAAGTGTAAAAAGCTTTTTTATTATTTAATCAATAATTATATACTGTAAAATTCTGTTGAGTAATATGCGAAAATTAATAAATAAGAAATGTATTGCTTCATTAATAAATGTTGTTTAAAAACTATAATTTTCCTGTTAAATATATATATATATATAATTTATATGATATATGTTTGAAGTCTAACAATCTTTAGTTTCACGTGTAGTAGTTTCATAATTTTGAGGAGGCCTAAGTAATTGCTTTGTATTTTGCCTTTTGATATTTTTCTGTAGACGGGCATTCCACCCGTATAATTTTTAATAAATAAATAAGTAATAAATATGCTTACTTTTGAAAATGTTTGATATTCAAATTTTTGACATTTTAAAAATAAATCGATAAGTTCCTATACTTGTAAAGTATAAAATTGATTTTCAAAATCAATATTTTCTTTATTTTACTTTTGAAAATTCTTTCACTGAGTTTTTGTGAGTCAACTGTCAAATACTGGTTAACAAGGTTAACAATACAGTGTACACAAACAAGAGCGGAGCACTCACAAGAATGTCAGTAATAATTGACTATGGCAAAGCCGCAATCCGCGGAAATAAAGTAACTTCGTCTGATTTTTGAGATTCACGATGAATTTGGTTAAAACTAACTAATTTATAACACATACATAAAAAATAAATAATTTGAAATCGTTGTCTCGTAGGACCCCAACTTACTCTTTCTTCGAACACTGAAAGCATCCGCGGGAATAATATTCGACTTTACTCCCTTGTTACATAATGTACTATTACGTCTCTGTTTTGAGGAAAATAAAGTACTTTGTTTTAAAGTACTTTACTATTGATATTTAAACGTTTATGGTTGATTTGGAGTAAAAAATTAGGTGTTAATCGATCAAGATATATATTCTAAATAAAATGAGTTAAATGCTCAACATACTGTTCATTGTACGATTATATACTCGACTAAATATCTGAGAGGTTATGTTAACCACGCAGTAACCCCCACCGCTACCCTAATCCTACTTTTCAAAGTCAACAAAGTAGCCATAGTTGAGAAGACAGTTACAAGAAGAAAGTTTTACATGCAACCCGGAATTAAAGTGGTTTATTCCCTTTGACGATTACTGCCCTCGCTTCTCTCGGACAGTAAAACCACCCGCGGGAATAACCAGAAATTTTACTTCCTTGTTATATAATGTACTATATTTTTTTTTATAAATTTTTATTCTTCAAAAATAATTCAGGGAACGACTTAAAAATTTAGAAAATTATAGTATTCTTCATTCTTTATAACCAACACAATTTTTATGTTAATATCTTTTTTTACCTTCAAGATATAACCTATTTACTAACAAAAAATTACATTTCCATGAATAACTGAGCACTAATTATAGCTAGCGGCATCATTTCTCTTTTTAAGAATTTTCTTTGGCATAAAGAGAGTTCAGGATATATAAAGAAGATTAGCTCTAAATTATAAAAAAATGTAAAAATAAAATTTTGAAAATCGCAAAATCGAAAAACCGACAAAAACAGATATTGACCTCAATTTTGTAACCAAAATATAAAAAATAAGCACTGTCCAGTTAAAATCGATTCGGTAGATCATGAGAAATCAGCGTATCTTATGCGTACATACATTCATCCAGAAAGGCCTTTTCTAAAAATAGTGTATTTCGATTCCAAATGTGTTACTACATTTCTAAAACATTTTCTGGAAAACTTTTTTTTTACTATAGCTAAGAAAAAAATTAAATATTCATGCAGCATTTCACGAATGTACGAAATAATAATTGTATTTTATGAGCATGAAAAGAATTTCGTTTTACATTTTTTTAATATTTTTCGTTATAGAAAAAGTCATTCATTCCTAAAAAATGTTGAGTAAAGGAAAGACGCATAACATATTTGAAAATGAAAATAAACTATTTCATTACAAATTTCTGTATATTGAGATTATTAAGTTTACTTTATCGAGAAGTAGAATCCCGAGATACTAGATTTCTTTCTTCTATACGTACTAGTGATAAAACAGAAATTTCAGTAAGTATTTTCTTTTTCTCATTAGTATAAACATCTTATTAAATATGTTCGAAATCACAACAAAATTATTTTATATTTTACAAAGAGAAACATTGTAGAGCGATGTTTTAAGAACGAGAGTAGCACAACTATATTTTTTAAAGATTGGCAAAATTCTTCTATTTTAAACGTAAATTTGCAATTTAATGATCTTATTCATGTGATCAATATTAATGAAAGGATGGACTTGCACAAGTATAAACGTTTGCGAAAAGTTTGGACCTTCAACGAAACACATTTCAATATACAAATTTATCCCGTATCTAACGTTGTTATAAGTATTTCAACAAGTGAAGCTTTTGCAATAATATTAGAAGACTTGAGAAATTCTATTTGGTGGAACCCCAATGCACGTTTCCTAATAATTAACCAAGATTTACAAACTAGTTGTCAGTATGCGCGTGACTTCTTAAAAACTGTATGGAATTTCAATGTTCTATCCGCTCTGT
>JAPYZP010006886.1:0-18580 GCA_030522985.1 Torymus sinensis
CATAACCTCAAAACTCGACTTTCATTAATATCGTACTCATTTATTTCTTCGTCAAGCTATCTTTAAATTTTACACAGATACGTATTTCAAATTTATTTAAAAATATTGATTTATCAAATGAATGCTCGCGTTTTCTATTTTTATCCTGTGTATTATCAGTATATAATATTCATATTGCTATAGAAACTAAAGAATAAAAACATTTTTACTGAGGATAATGCCTTACGAAAAATTGTAAAAATGTCTACAAAGAATTATTAAAAAATCTAAAAGTATTACGCACATTAGTTAATACGAAGTTAAATGAATTTTATCTCTCATTTCAAAACGTAACTATTTTATATAGAATCAATTGAAATTGATTTTATTCAAATTCTTGAAATCACTTGAAATCGATTCAGTTTTGCTATCACTCACACGCCATTTTCTCAAGTTAGTAGCCCCTCGTTTTATATCGGAGAGATTTTTATGAGTTAAGTTAATAGAATTTTAGTTGAAAACGAAAGTAGACTGCTGGTGAGTGGGGGATATTTAACTTTAATTATTTTCGGGTTATCTATTATTTCGCTATCTTTCTTCAACGGAATCCAAGAGTTATTATTATACCTTTTTAAACTCATTGCTGCACGGTATAAGATATACGTATCACTTTTTTCCAGACAGTTTTAAGTTCGGAAAGTAAAATCAATCTCACTCTATAAACATTCTTGTACAAAATAAATGTTTGTATGGTCCTCAGACCTAAACTTAAAATAAGATATGCCTGCCGGAAACCTTTTTGCATACTAGGCTTTTTGCTCTAAACAAATTTTTTAACGAAAAACAATTTTTTTACTGATAAAAGTCGTGCATAAGAGGGTTAAAAGACTACCAACAATTTCCGACTGGTTTTTCTTTAACAATGAACAAAATTAAGAGATATAAAAGGCAAGATATAAGAATAGTTTTATACAGATTGGTTGACTTCCTCAAACTAATGTATTAATTCCTTGCGTTAATTTTGAATTAACGGATAATCATCAACGGATATCCACAATAAAATTATTATATAAAATGCAAATAAAACATAATTCACTTTATATTTTAGAAATATAATCTTTTTTCAAAAAATCATGTTAACATGGATAACTAATTTTGTTTTAATAAATAACTTTTTTTTAAATACTGAAATATTTTATATTACTTCTATTGTATATTAATAATTTATTAACAATATTAGCTTTAACGTTTAAAAAAAATTAAATGTAAAAAATCAGAAAATGTCAATTAAACAACAAAAGAAAATTAGCGGCACCATTGTTAATTTAATAGAATTTGTATTGTTACAAAATAAAATTATTTAGTTTGCATTATTTGACTTACAATATCTTTTATTTTATGTATAATACATGAATAATTTTTAACAATTTATTTTTTTCTGTTACAGGTTAGTCATAAAAGAAGAGTAACTTTATGGAATTACATAAGATTGTAAGTTGATAAACGTCACAAGACTTTTTAGAATTCTCATCTATAACGTTCATAACATAAAAAATCCTTTTAGACGATTGAGTTTTCTATTATCTCGATTCAAATGCCGCAAATAAAAATCCCCTCGAAATTAGATAATCTCTATCACACCCAGAATAGCAACCATACATCTACGACAGTGCAGGTATTCGAAGACGATGTAGTAATAGCACTAGTTCTACTATATATCTACGACACTTTCAGAAATAGCCCGCGAAATTTATCCTACATCAAACTCTAAAACGGGATAGTACGTCTTGACCGAAAAACCCAGGGCGTGTAATAAACTGCGTCCGGGTCGCAGTTCACCGTTATATAGAGTCGCAACGGTATGAATGACCGCAGTACTCGCACGTGCCACTCGCGCTTCTGCGTCACTCGCTGCGCTGTTATATCTGGATATTTAGACGTCAGTGCGCGTCTGGGGTTGGGCCAAGTTCGCGAGTGGTGAGAACATGGGACGATCGTTTGTCTTTTATAGCAAAAATAGCTCGCTTCATTTTGGGCTCCAATTAATTAGAATGAGTAATTCAGTAGTTGGAGAGACATTTTCTTGTTAATTATTAAAATAAATGTAATTACATTATTTTCTAAAACTTATTCATATTATTTATTGTTTATACTGAAATACAAATTTTAACAAATAATGTTATGTACTTCAATTATTTTACTATATTTCAGACTTATAGTGTATTGATTTACTGAGATCAATGTGATTGAGGGGGTGTGGCATTATACTTTAGTATAACTAGCACTGGAAAAATACGACGACATCTTTGTTTATTCTTGGAACGAAATTTCATTAATTTTTGTTAGTTTCCATTCCAGGAATAAATAAGGTTAACTATATACACCGAATAAAAAAAGGTTTCGCCGTTTTTTTTACTTGAATCTTTGTAGAACCACGTATTATAGTAGATTACTGAGGGCAACTGAATTTTTTCAACTCGGAAATCGACATTCTTTTTTTACATCATAATTATTTTTACATTTTTTGTTGATAAAATAGGATTAGTAGTAAAGTAGCACTATTATCAGATTCCAAATAAATCATACAGAAAATGGAATATCATCATTAATTCATGCTTCAAATATTGTTAAAGGTTTTATATTTCTCGATATCTATTTACACTGTACTTCAATCGAATTACAACAACTTTTTAAAAGATATAGGTGTGATCGGTTAGTCGAATTAAAACAATAGAATAGAATTAAAAATAAGTAATATAATTACTTGTAAAGTACTTATGCATCTCATGTTATCTGCTCTGGAAAATAAGAACAAGCTATTTTCGATCTCGCGAAAAAAAACAGAAAAGTAATAAGTAAAGAAATATTATCAAACATAAATTTGTGTAAATTTTAAGATGAGCTTTCCAATGGTGCAATGGCATTTTCCAAATATTTTTAAGATGAGATTTAAAAAGAAAATTTTTTTTCTCGAGTTATTATCCACCACAAAAAACGAACAGAATACATGTGTAAAATTGTATTAAGATTGGACAAGAATGGACACAAATTGGTTTTTAAATACATGTGTAAAATTCGATTATGATCGATCGATTCGTTTTAAAGATATTTCAAGTAAAACGCCTCTGCATCCTCGCTATACGCTCAGGCGCCAAACTCAGCTCTTGTCGGAACCACCTATTTTTCGCACTTGTTACGAAATGTACTATTATATTAGACTTCCAATCATTTGAATTTTATAGGTTTTTATTCTATAGAATATGAACGATTCGTTAATGAATACTATACTATCTTTTTTCGAGCTCGAAAATATTTGCATTATGAAAGTGTTCATTTTATCCATAACCAAAATAATAAATTTAATAATCTTTTTAAGAACTACATACATTACTATTGTAGTCTAATCTCTAAGCTAAATACTTTCCCTGATGTTATAATATAAGTCTTTTAAAATCCATAATTTTTTAAATAGGAGAAATTTTTTGTTTTAAGTAGATAAAGCAAGCATAAATTAGAAAATTCATATAATGATCAAAAAAGTATATGGCTCCACTTTCATCTCATGTCATGTAATACTAGCATGATAAACGGTAATGACAATTCCGCAGTTTCAAATCCCCATTCTAAATATGATATAATTTTTTATAATCAAATTCGGCTCACTCCTCCGACACATCCGTACATTCTTTTTCTATTCGCTCATTTTTCCCCGCCCCTTCACGTGCAACAAGCTCTTTGAACTTCTTTACTCGGAAGAGACTTCCACCACGTAGCTCGGCGCATGCATGCTGACGATTCATTTCCCTAATTGAATTTTCGCCGAACGAATTTACTCGTCCGCTTCGGACGTCGACGATTACACATGACTGCCAGATTTTTGCGAATCGGATTAACTAAAATAGGAGTGGCAACGGTCATAAGCTTCGCGGCATCCTGAATTCCGGACGACCGAACAACTGCAGTCGCTGGTGTAATCAGCGTGACAACGAAGACAACGAGAACTTCCGGTCGCGTAGCGGTTGCGGCGTCTCCCGCTTGATTTGCTTGTCGAGACGAGGCCTTCGAGAGTTCTCGTTGACGCGCGCATCATGTATGGTAAATTGCCTACAGTTTTTTTGCCACGCCGGATTGGTCTGAAGTGAGATCTTCATTATTTACTTTAGATCATTTATTGAATTTTAAGTACTGCTTTAAGCTGATTGGTATTTGAGAAAGCTTTCACTATATCTCGCTTTCCCTCTCTCTCTGTATATGTACTCTTGAAATTGTGTAAATATTACTATTAATTTGTGTATAATACTCATCATAATTACTCTAAAAAATAACAACGATTTAAAACTGATTCTACAAAAAAAAAATTCTTCCAATTCATTTACACTTAACTTTCTCAAACTTAATTTATTGTTCCTAATCTCTTGAAATTTGAACTAATTTGAAATGAAATATTTTTTGGCGAAAATGCAATTAGAAAATTAAAGAAAATGTTTAACCTCAATTATTTCTTCAAGGCTTGAGAACGGTAGGATATAGGACTAGGTAGTATCTGCATGTTAGTTTTTATAATAATACGAATGTTCAAAAATATAATATTAAAATATAATGTTTTAAACCTCAAATAATGAATATTTACCAATCAAGCTTTAATAATTAATTAATCTCATAAGAAATCTGAAACCATTAATGCAGAATAAAGATCTAGATTCATTTTAATTTTCATTTGTCACTGGTTGCACGCATCATTACTCCCACTCGTTCATGAACCCGAATAGACCCCGCTAGAGTCCCGCCATTGTAATCACTTACACTGGTTTCCATTGACGCCAAGTAGCTTCATACGGTTCGTAAACTTCCTGAAGTCTTTATGTACGTATCTGAACAGGGTTAATTGAATTTGCGATCACGTATAAAAGCGATTTAATTAAATTTATTATCATATTATATATTTTAGTTGAAGTTTTAAATATTATCAATTGTATGTCTGATATTATGTTACTTTTGGGTATCGTTCATATAAAATTTTAAATACAATAAAAAATGTTACATTGTACATAAAAAACTAATTATTATTATGAGCACTCGCAACTCTTGTAATAATAAAAAGTGACGGACTCTAGCCACGGCCGCCACCGCTTGGCTGTCTGCTAATCGGCGTCATGTTGTAATCGGACGCCTTGCTTATTTCATTATGTTATATTCGTACGTATATCAACACGTAACAATACTATAATCGTAAAAGTCAGAAAATTTGAAAAGTAACGAAACAAAAAAATCCATGCAGAGCTATGTCAGTAATTGTATTCCTTTTGGATTTTATTACAAAACTTATTTTTAAATAGCGTTCTTGTACTCTATTTCAACATAATTAAGATCACTTGACCGAAGCTAGTGGTATTTGCAGCGACAGTTTGGCCCCATTGACTAGCTTTTCTTCTTTTCTTCTTCCTCTATGCCCAAACACACGTACACACATACACATACACAGCCCTTCGTTGGTTAAGTGGGAGCGGATGGAGAGCCGAAGGACGTTGCAGCTGCCCCGCAGACAAAGACACCGCGTCTACCGAAGTTCTACGTAAGAAAGGAGCTTGCCCCAGCAAGTAAGACGAAGAAAGAGGGGAGGAGAGAGTGAGAGAGAGAGAGTACCTCAATGGACTTTGCTATCCTTGATCTTGAATGGCTTCCTCTGCTTTTGATCTCCGCGGACGCCGCGACGTTTTGCTCTCGTCGCGCTCCTGTTTTCTTTTTTCACTGCGCCCGGCTTCCTTCTTTTAACCGGGTATGCAAATAGCTGAAGTGGGCACGGAAAAGCAAGGGAGTCGTGAAAAGGAGAAAAGGAGGGAGGAGGAGGGAGTTTCTGCAAAGAGTATGATTCATAATTTAATTTTAATCGCGAATTCCCTTGCGCAGTTACTAATGCTAATCTCGTAGCTTTTGGAGAAAATAGAATTATTGTTTAAAACAATTTCATGCTGTTTGTATTTCGTATTATACAACATAATGAAATAAAAACAAGAAGATTCAATGTAAATAATTCTGATTATATATACACTGGTAGATGAACAATCTTGAGTGAGGCATTTGATTTAATGATTAATTTTATACGCAGTTTTAATCTGTTGTTAAAATACTTAAAATAGTTATTTTGCTTTTGATTGTATCTGCTGCTCAACTCTAGTGCAACTAGCCATGTTCTTAGAATCATTTCTTAAGTTAATTGATTGTTAAAGTGGTTCTTCTCAAAACTTGTTTCCTTGCGATCATTATAAAATTTCTATATATATATGCTGCTTAGCAAATATAGGCATTTTCATTAATTATGAAAAAACTGTTCTTACGGATATGAGCAGAAAATGAACCTATATAATATTTGGCTTTGTTATAAACATAATTAATTAATTTTGCTCACATTTTGACGATCCTTTCTCAAGTTATTTAACTACGGAGTTAGAAATGTGTATTAATGTAATGAAGTGGGTGAAGATAAGTTATTATTTTTAATTTTTAAACACTATAGTGTTAACATAAACATATATGTGTTCTATACTATTTCATTTTTAATTTAAATAAGCTAATACCCAATCGAGTTTTTTGTTAATCCCTTATATAATTTGAGAAGTCGAAAAGAACTAAGAAAAAGTCGAAGGGTGGCGCTGATTAACGCGTGTTCTAAGAAATGGTTCAAATAATGTATGATAAATTATTTCATCAGTGGTCGAACAATGATGGTTTTACCCGATCTTCGTTTATTATTTACGCTGTGTAACAGCGGCTGGGTTAGGATAGACGCGCCGACGGTCAACCCTACTCTTTTCGATCATTCAATTTCCGTTTATAGTATATACTATATGGTGAACATGTATTGTCGAAGATGTCAGATCGCTAATGTTATATAGAGGCGAGATCAATTATTATTTTAATAAATCTTTCTCAGAATATAAGCGTGGAAACTATGGCCACTATATCCACGATCGCAACGGTGGCAAGCTTATCAATAGTTCATTCTCCTACTCGAAAACCACCATTTTCCAGTATTAAATCAGTGTTATCTCTTTCAAATGATATAAGTACAGAACTGCATACTGTGCAACATATTTCAATTTTCCATACTTCATTAATTTTGAATTATGATTGAAAATCCAACTCATCTGAAGCCTTTTAAATTATTTTCATAAAAAATGTGCATAAAAATAGTAATTCGCACGGATAGACGTGACAGCGGACTTAAGGCAGGCAGTGCTATAAAAAATTGTCCGATACTAGTGCGTTAAGTAGCCCGTTACACGGCGCGATAGGACCCTCGCTACGCTCGGGCCCTAACTTCACGCCGTGAAATAATGGGCCACTTATCACACTTGTATCGTAATGTACTATTATTTTATATAAATAATATACTCAATTTCAGCTAGTAAAAATTTAATAATTCATAAAAAATTAAGAATAATCAATTTATTAATTTTGAAATTCGTTTAATCACGTTCAATTGAAAACAGTATTGCGCTGAAAAATGTGAGTGCTACTACTCTTCTTAAATGTAACGAAAACCGCAATAAGTAGACCGCCGACAAATTTCGCCCCAACCGCAGCAGGCTACCGTACCCGTGCAGATAACTTTCGCGCAAAGCAGATGAATTATCCACACGCCTCTCCCTACATATTTCCCCGTGTACCCGGGGCAAACTTCTGGGCTCGGCCATTTTTTGACACTCCTCCGCACGATGTACGCTCTTTCTGCCCCCGCTTCCACCTTTCTCTCTCTCTCTCTCTCTCTCTCTCTCTCTCTCTCTCTCTCTCTCTCTCTCTCTCTCTCTCTCCCCCCTCTCCTCCCCCCCCCCCCCCCCCCCCCCCCGCACTCCATTTCCTCTGCCGTCGCGCGCGCGTGCACGCAAAAGAGTAAAACCCTGGCCTTCCGGCGCATTATATAGGGCGTGAGATAGCCCAAAGCTCCGGGAGTTAAAAGCGCACCTCACGGAAACTCTCTTCTCCACTCGTCCTTTTTCCACGGCGCGCGGCGCGGCCGCTTCCTCCGCGTTCGTGCGAGAAGGGTCGGTCTTTTGATCGAACTATCGGACGTGCGAGCGGTGTGTATCGGGGAAACGGAAGAACTCGATTATAATTTTTTTTCCTTCTTTCAGCGGACAGCGCAGAGCGGCAGTGATGGCAGCCGTTGCGGCGGAGCACGGCTAGTGGTCGGAAAATTTATCGGCCGGTTTCACGAAGTGCTTTAGCATTCGGCCGAGTTTAATGGGCTGTTGCGTGAGGGTAGTTGAAGCAAAGAGCACGGCAGCTCCTGGCTATATAAGTGGCAGAATTTTTGTTAGCTTATATAGACAAAAGCATGGTTCTGAAGGTAACTTTTGTTTACTAAACAAAAGTAAACTGTTTGTTGGTGTTTTGGTTTTTCGTTTGCTTTGTTCGTTTTCATAAACCTTAAATATATTCAAATATATTAAAAATGTTGGAACATTAAAGTTGATTTATTATCTTTCAGCAAAAATATTTATGCAGTGTAGTTACAAAAATAATCATTTATCCTTACATTACATAGATTATTCAGATTATTATTATTTTATTATTGAATCTGGATTCGGTTTGAATTTTGAATTTAATTTTGGACTTCCAAATGTGCACTGAGAGCCCTTTGATTCTTTCCGAACGTGCCCTGTCAGTGACTGTCACACGCTCATTTTGAACGTTTGCAACAATTTATAGGTATGTTAACGTTCAATAGAATATTCAACATACAAGTAAAAATATTTTACAACAGAATATTCAACAGAATCTTCAAGAGAGGGGAAAAAATCAAAGGGCTCTGGGTGTACCATATTGTATACCTGTATAGGTATATATATGGAAGCTTTCTGACAGTGTATATATATATCATTCAAATTATTATGAGTAAATTTCATGGTTGTTATCTTCTTGGAAACACTTTATTGTCTTTTTCTCAAAAACAGCAACAGAAAACAGAAATCCAATCGTCTCTTCATTTGCAACCCGTAACGTTTGGAAAATGCGACAGCAGAGCTTATGACTACCCTCGATTTGCTCATTTTATTAATACTTCCTTTCGGCTGCATGCGACCCCATATCTTTGTCCTTCCCATGCACCATTGCCGAGAAAAGATAGAAAGGAACGGGAAAGCCCTATCCTCGGCGGAGGTGCGGGATACGGAGTGTAGCCGACAAGCGCGTGGGGCCAGCTCCTTCGAATCCGATTATACTGGTCGTTACAACTTTTCCTCGCGACCTTTTTCCCTCCCACTCCGGATAGTTGGCCGCTCTCCACGTCCAGGAAGTTCGCTCACGCTCTCCTCTCGTGTTTTTCTCATTAACATACTTTTCCGGGTCGCGCCGAATTATGCGACTATATAGTTCTTCCCACGTCTCTCTCTCCCTCCCTCTGTTCTCACTCTACGAAAAAGAGGGAGGAAGCGTGGTTTGATGTTCGTTTTACAGGAATTTCTCCGTTGGAAAATTTCGCGTAGCGACAATATAAATTTTCTTCTAGCGCGTGGCATCCGTTTCGTCCTTCTTTTCAGGCTGCGAGAGCTCGTCAGCGCACGATCAAAATCGTCTTCTATATATTCGAGAACAGCAACAGCAAATAAGGTATTATTATTATTATTATAGCATCGGTCTGGAGTCGAAAACAGCTTTTGACAATTCTAATTTCTCCCTTCCAAGCGATTATTTGGCTGATATTATTTTTTTCTTAATATCGCCATTTTGAAGAATAATGTTATTAGAGATATATCTGCACCCACATTCGTATTTCTTTTCGTTGCATAAACTCAATTGGAAATGGTTTTGATTTTCTCCTGATTCTTCGGATTCTCGATTTAGGTCACGTTAATGCAGAATTATGGAGGTAAAATCTAATTTTGATGTTTTCATTGCTAACGTAATAATTTATGTACATTTTAATGAGTAAATTTTCATTCGATAACATGTATGTTGCAGATTTATTTTACTCGTGAAATGAGTCGTACGTATTAGAAATTTTATAGTTTTTTCTCCGATGGTGTTCTTTACCATCCTGAAGTTTCCTCTATAAGAAAACAGTAAAAATGCCACCAATCAATTGGGAGATTCCAAAAAAGATCTTTTGTTCCTGTCGCGAATAGCTAGTTCCACGATTTCAAATCGCGTTTCGTCCGTAAGGAGTCTCAAATAGTTTATTCGAGAAGCAAGTTAGGTGACACTCGTAATATCTTGAGAGAAGACAGTGGCCCGAGCCTTTCTCGACATATAACGTCAAGTCAAAGATTCAATACAGCTAGAAATTATACAATGTTAAATGCTGCAGTGAAATTGGCCAGTTTCGGAATATAAAAATATTTTTATTCTGGCCATTATCTGTGGCAGTAATTTAGGTCATATATATATATTAGTTTATACTACTCACGCCTCAAAATCACTCGCTTCGCTCGTGCGAAAAAGTCACATAAGCTAAATAATCACCTTCCGCACCCATGTCGAAATGTACTATTATTTATTCGTTATAAATATGCAAAATCGACCTAAAAGCCGGCACTAGTTTTCTGGTCATTCAGTGCTCTCTGATTTCTACTAAAGATTATATGCGTTTATTATGATCCAAAAATACTTTTATGCCCTGTGTTCTGTACAAAATGGAACTCGCAGCAGGTGAATAGAAATTATAGTATTAAAGCTCAAAACATACTTTAAAGTTTCCTTTATTGTATTGACGATTTGAGCATCTTATTCAAAGGTTACAGAAAGACTTATCAGCTTCTTCCTATAGCAACGGTTTTTAGTTCTTTTCCGAATTTATCAAAATATATGTGTACAATCAAGAATGATGAATTTATATAAACTCTATTTTGTAAAATTCTGAGTATTTAAAATTAACATGTATCCATAACACACTGAATATTATATATATACATATACTAGATACATACACTGCTATGTACTTGTATTATCATATACACTATACGTGAATGACTATTTATAATTCAACTACAATTTCTAACCGAAAAGGCTGTCACCGAATATTTAAGCTTCGATATCATAATATCAAAGCAAAATACAACTTTAATAACAATGTTTTGATTATATAAAATGTTAAAAATTTTATTTTAATATAATGATGATAGAAGAGATTATAGGTATAATTTAAATCACTATTGGTTTAAGTGTGAATATGGTATTATATAATATAATATGCTCGTTATAAATTTCAAATCACTGAATCCCAAATAGAATTTTAATTATTTTTCAGTTTAGGGTATTAGTCAATTCGTAGAAAAAATAATTGATTTTAACTTTTTCCAGAGTTTGTATAGATTTGGAATAGAACCATATCGCCACCCCTTTACTTTAGATTTATAAATATATAACTTAAAATCTATAGCTATAAATGAAGAACAGACATTCAATTCCTATAAAAAAAAAACATAACCCCTATATCCACGGTATTTTCATTTGAATGAAAGAAAAACAAAAACAACACTTTCCGCTGCTAGAAAGAAAAATATGTTATTTTTCCGACTATAGCCGCACCTCGACGCTCGCTTAGTTTTCCTCACACTCTCCTGTGCTACGCATCATACATAAATAACATTCATTGCAGGCACATGTTGCTAGGCGTTTCGGCAGTAGCATCAGGTAAATAGCGCGTACTATTCGCGTTTGTTATTAATTTTGGTACGCCTCCAAAGCAGAGATACCAAATTCACCGCGATCATACGTATACGCACGCATGTGCGCGTATCTAAACCGGCAGGAATACATCCTACGGGCCTGCGTGCTTTTCCGATGTTCGGATGTTGACCTCACATCCTTTGCCACCGCAAAAAATGTAGAATAAACACGGGGAGGCGAGAGCACTTCAAACGAAAGTTGGCATGCGTGAGTTGAGAGGAAGGGGCGTGAGCGAAGTTCGGAGGGGCTATCCTGTTGGGTATTAAATTCTCACTCGTCTGTCAATCTCGTGAACACGAGTCGATCAATGGAAAATTTTATAATTACCGGTAGTCGGTGCTAGGGAGCGGGTCTTGAATATTTGACAAGCCGCGGGATAGCGATGTATGCGCGTACGCGTTTAGGTATCGAGGAGCTCGGGGTGGCGCTGCATTAATTTTTAATCTGTACAGACCGAGTGTGCGAGAGATGGGAAGCATTAAGCTCTGCTTGGGTTACATTATGCAATAATAGTTTTTAATTTTACATATAGAAAAATAATGAAACTTTCATAAGTATAGAAAATAATGTAACCATTTTACTTGAAGCCTGTTGCAGTCAGATTTAACAGTTTTCTACTTGTCTACGTTAGTATTTAAAACATGTAGATTATAATTTTATTTTATTATATATTACGATGAAATACACAATACTTATAAATATAATGATTTTAGTGGTCGGAGATATACATATAGTTACACTATAACAATTTCTTGCAACCTTTTACGATCAACATTAGATTAGATTTCCGTCAGTCCCTTCTCCGCCATTTCACTTCACCCTCCCACACGCACGATTGAAATTGCGGCGATTGGTAAGGGTGGCTCCGTTTCGGGATTAAAGCAGCAGTATATGTTCCCTAGTTGAGACGTGTATTCGTATATATCCGCGAACAGCTTAGACTATTTATTAATTCGTTCCGCCTTGGCTACTGCGCGCTTTCCCACATGGGTTTGCTTCATTACCCGTGTGCTTCTGTACATCTTATTAGCAAGAATCAGTGATAATTGCTATTGTACATAACTAATAAGATGAGCTTTTGACTTTTGAATCATGGATTTAGCTAAAAATTCAAGATTCCATTGTTTGAGCCAAAATTTGAACTCCTGTTTAAGGATTTTGTCAAGGATAGAGCAGTTATGTTGATCGGATATCAACGAACAAAACGTTGCAGAAACATTTCTTACTTTTTTTCTAACAGTTCTAAATTTGCAGTGAAACATTGCTACAACCCTTGTAATAGAAAAGTTATTTACACTGAGAGAAGAATATTTTTATATTTATCATATTTATCTATTTGATTGAAACTATAATATTGTAACTGTTACAATATCACATATTTGAATAGAGAAGATTTTGACGGTAAAACCCCTTATAGTAACTATTACAATATCAATGTTTACCAGAAACATATTGTAAGTTAACTGTTACAATGCCATGTTAACAGTAACCAAATCCTTTTCTCAGTGTACAATCCAACTTGACAAAAAAATATATTATTTTGCTACTAATTCCGTTCGGTAGAATTTATTATAATTATGGTTTTTTTTATACGTAACTTGTCATTGTAACTGTAGAGAAGACCGAGGCTTTTTACATAATAATTTTTTTCTAATTCGTAAGTACGTTTTAAAAAAATCGAACATTGTTATTTAAAGTTATTACCATAAGTACTGCTCTACAATTTTTATCTTAAGTTTAAAACAAGGAGACTCAGAAATACAAATATATTTTTATAATTTCTTCGTTGCGCCAATTCGCCTCTACCCCTGGGCTTCTTGGCTCTCAGGTTGGGGTAGGTTGACTGACAAGAAATTTAAGACAAATCATTCACCCAATAGATTTATTGTGATTATTTTTTATTTAAACATTGTAAATATACTTTAAGTGCATGTTTACATTTCGTATCAAATGTAACAACATTTCCGCATGATAAATAAATAAATCAATACAATTTTCATAATAGAACTTTTATAAAGATATAATAACCAAATTAAGTCTTTTACGAATCGTCGCTGATAAGATTATCACAAAAAAGTATTTTTTTTTTTATTCGTACACTATCCATTTGCTAAAAAGACTTTTGCAAAATAAATCATAGTATTTCACCCTGGTCAATTTACCTCTGAAAAATTGCGCCGAGGGTTAGTCACAATTTCACACATAATTTATGCATATGCTAATTACATTTTAGAAAATGTGATATGTATGAAAAAAGCTAAAAAGTTAGCTCTATAATATAAATTAACATTAATTACTTATTAATATTTTATTAAAATCGATAAATGACTTTTTTTTTAAATTGTTATGTTACATTAGCTATGTAAAATAATTCAAACTTATTTCTTATCGCAACAAGAAATTAGAATAAAAATTAAAAATTTTAAATTAATAAAAATGATGTTTTGACTTTGATAGAGTTAGCACTTACACACAATACTATCACACAGTGCTGGTATCGACATTATTGCTAGATGTTGCTGATAGGCGGAATTATTAACACTGCGCCAACTTAGCCCTGTAGCTAACTCATCCCGGTCTGCCCTAATCTATAAAATTATGGTTTTAGAGTTATGCTGCTTTGCCTTTCAGCCATTTAAATAAAATGGCTTTCTCCTTTGATAAAGTTATCACAAACCATCCAAATCATGGAAAACTCCAATTAAATACAAAAGTTAATATAATAATTTATTTTAATGAGTAATTTTATCGTTCTCTTTCTCTCTCGATTCCATAATGATACAACTTACTAATTATATTAATCATTTCCATTCGTGCAAATGAAAAAATAATGTCGATAAAACGGTTATTTCAGAGGAACTCTTGCCTTTTACAATCGTGCAAATTAATGAAAATCATATTCACTTTATTCCAAACGAAAGATAATCATTCGGAAAATGGCATTTCAATTCTCGCCGCAATCCTGCGGTATTTCCATTGTGCGCGCGTGGGTGCGAGACCCGAGAAGAAAGCAACAGCATCAGAGAAAGAGAGACGAAAAAGTCATACCTCGACGCTTTCATGATACCGCGATGCATATGACTGATTGATACTTTTCAAAACAAACGCGTGCAGTGGCGGTACAATTTTCTACGGCCGCTCTGCCGACGCCAACGCCGCGGTATCAAAAGCCTTACTCGCAACACACCGCAATGCCGTATCGCTTTTTATCCCGCGAATCGAAAATGCCAAAAAACCGCACAAAGAGAGACAGAGGGAGAGAGAGAGAAAGAGAGAGAGAGAGAGAGAGAGAGAGAGAGAGAGACAGAGAGAGAGAACGCAGGAGTCTACAAAAAATGGAATAATCGCAAGCTTCGAAAAGAGAGAGATAGAGAGGGAGAGAGATAGAGGGAGCGAGAGAGAGAGAGAGAGAGAGACTTTCGATCGCAATGTAGTATAGCGACATTGGTAGAACCGATGGAGGTCCAGTGACGGCAGATAGAAAGACCCGGTCGTTTCGTTTCGATCCTCTCGCCGGGTGAGAGCGCAGGAGGTTTTCAATCAGGCTAATTGCACTTCGATCAAGCCGAGCTGCTCCTCGACCGCCTGGACGAACTCGACTGCTCCTCGCTCCTCGTACCCTCCAAATGACAATGGGCCGGCGCGTTCCTTCCGGAAATTGAAAAGCGCCTCACAAGCGAGAGAGAGAGACATGGAGAGGGAGAGAGAGAAAGAGAGAGAGAGAGAGAGAGAGAGAGGAGGGCGGAAACGAAGAGAAATCGCGAGATAACGCGCCCAATGGTCAAAGAGAAATAGTGAGCGTGACAGACAGCGCCGATAGAGAAGGCGCGAAAGAAATGGGAGGCCGAGATGGAGTTAGTGAAACGGATAGAGACGAGCGAAGAGTGTGACGGAAACAAAAGGTGTGAAGGAGATGAACATGTGTCGATGAGGAATAAAATTCCAATGGGTCTATGCTCCGGTGCGAACAGCTGTTACGTGATTGTTCCCAAGATTTTGTAAGAGGTTTCTTGTAATGAATAACTTTGATTCTGTTGTGTTCTCTTACAAATAAATTCAGCCATTTATCACTGCAATTTATCTTAAGCTTTGATAATGACAGTTTTGTTGTATTTCACTCACTATATCGATTTTGTAAGACTATCATTTCCTCTAAACAATTAGAGTTACAATCTATATACCTATGGCCAAATCCATCTCAAATCAAACAGCCAGAGTATGTCTACATAACCTATCATAAACTATATTGTCTTTCAATATTTAGGTTATTTTAATTCTCATTAAAAAGTTTTTCCTCCGTGCATTGATTACTATTAACTGTAAAAAAATACAGTTAAAAATTACTTATCTAATTGCAGCAACTACTCTTTGAATCCATTTCCTATTGTTTCTTATATCTTCATTTTCTTAAAACACTAGTATGTACTTGGATTGGAGAATACTATGTATGACTACTTGGAACTAGTCATAGGGAAGTGTAAAAGAATTTACGTATTGTGGACAAAGGACTACGGCTTACGTAAAATCATATAGATTGTAGTTAATGTATACTAATGTCAGTAATAGGCTAGTTCTATAGTAGTCTATATTATGTATCGTGTGCATGTATTGTATTAACAAGGAGAGTGCACACCCTCTGGGAAACGGATTTCACCAGGCATTTGAGAGTCGATTTCTGGTATCTAGAAATGAAGCTCAGTGTGTCTAATTCCATCTCATAGGCCCTTCTTCTTGAGATATGGATAATTTAATCTCAAATTCCTCTATTTTGTTAAAAAATGATGTCTCTTCTATTGACTGTCACATTGCTAGTATTCAAGATACGAAAACGAACAAAAAAGATTATAAAAGTACACCCTAAAAGCTAAAATTTAAGCCCTGATTCGTTAAAAAATATTAATTTTTCAGGAAATGATAAGCAATTGAAGATAGCGTAAAAATTTGTCTTCATTTTAAGCAATTAAATGGATGGTATTTTCAATCATTTTCTTACGCTATCTTTAATTATCCTAAAATCATAATCATTACCTGAAAAATTAATATTTTTAAACGAATCGGCGCTTAAATTTCAGCTTTTACTGTCTACTTTTATAATCTTTTTTGTTCGTTTTCGTATCATAAATTGCAATGTGATAGTCAATAGAAGACACATCATTTTTTAACAAACTAGCGAAATTTGAGATTAAATTGCCCATATCTCAAGAAAACCTATGAGATTGAATTAGGCACACTGAGCTTCATTTCTAGATACCAGAAGTCGACTCTTAAATGCCCGCTGAAATCTGTTTCCCAGAGGGTGTGCACTCTCCTCGTAAGTATCCAAATCAATGTTTCGACGCTGTATGTGCTCCTCCTCCTCACGGCACAACTTTTCCTTATGAAAAGAGAACCGTTAATCCCATTCGGATCCAGATACATTCACTTCAGCTCGCTTCTACATTCCTAACAATAATTATTATATATTTCATCGGTGTTCCCCAGTAACTATTCGCATTGATGCGATCGCTCGCTACTACTCTACTTCTCCTCTTGTCGCCGTTCGCCGGCTTGCTGTCGTTCCACCAAACTCGGCTCTCCAACGTCGCTGCTCCACTTCTAGAGCCGCTGCCCTCTCCAGAGCTTCCTGCTCTTCCGGAATGTTCCACTTGTACCCGAAACTCCGTTCCAAGAAAGCGAGATGGGCCTCGATGCACCTAGGGCAGATGCTCAGGTACACTCCCCCGTGGCCGCAATTGTAGCACAGATTGATGATTCACGACTCAGGGCAGCGGTTTAGTTGGTGACCCAATTGCCAGCATTCCTGCCGTGTATGTACAAGAGTGAGTTGAGCGCCACTGTGGAGTGTTGATGAGTGAGAATGCCGAATGATAAGTGATGTGAGTAGACTGATCCGTGGTATTATAGCTGGATGCTTTGATTGATGATCTAGTTGAGTTTTATTTAGCCGACCTCTTACCCTGATAACTCCTGATGAGCCTATATATGCAGTCGTTCTGTTGAGTATATGATGTGAGACTTGAGATTTCTTCAGCATAATGAGTTCTGAATGGAGGTGAACTCGCTGAATTTTCTGGATCCAAAAGAGTTTGGCTCTACTGATCGAATCAACAGTGAGTTTTGACCCATCCAGTGATGCGCAATAATTGAGTGAGTGATGAGTAATGCGAAATGAGATTCCATGTGATCCTTGCATGTGTTGGGGCTGCGGTGAGGGTAACTTCTACTGAGTTTACTTGAGATGGCCAAACTGACTCATCTTTGTAAAGCAGGCTAGGTCCATGCCACCATAACTGGTGTTCCAGCAGTTGAGAGGTGAGGAGGCCTCGAGAGGTACAATTAGCGGGATTCTCCATTCCAGGGACATGTCTCCACTGAGCGTTGGGAATGAGTTCTTGAATGAGTGCAACCCGGTTTCCAACGAAATACTTCTATCGTGAGAGGGGGGGGGGGGCGGGGTCCAAAGTTCAGACCATCAGCTTTAGATTTGCAGTCAACTCTAGATTTCTTTGTTTTCGACATTTGTCATTACAGATTGTGTTTTTTTTCGAAATTCTAAATTACAATAATCATATTTTCGAATGCAACAATTCAATTACTGTCCAAAATATCGAATTTCATCAGCACTATTTTAAAACGGGGGAACGGCCAATGTTTCGATGATTTACTCTAAAATCGAACCAACTACAATAATTTTTATAAATTCGACCTAAGTTGTTGCCGAATGTGCATAATTCCGAAATTTGAAATGGCGAAAAATGTATTTTCGAATGTAACATTTTATCTAGTGTTCAAAAGATCGAGTTTCAAACTACAGAATTTTAATAAGTGGATAACAAAGATATTTCCAAATAAATCATTAAAAACTACCTACATCCACATTAAAATTCTGTAGTTTGAAATTCGATCTTTTGAACAGTCGATAAATTGTTACATT
>JAPYZP010006887.1:0-15502 GCA_030522985.1 Torymus sinensis
TAAATTAAATACACTAAAGACGTGCAAATAGTATTATTATTATTATTATTATTTATGGTAATTGTATAATTGAAATAAAAAATATTTAAACTTTTTATCGGATATGAGATTTTATTGAATAGAAAATTGCACATGAGATCTCATAGGAGATCTCATATGAGATCTAATTTTTGAAATTTTTTCATTTAATAGAAAATTGCAGGTGAGATCTCGTACGAGAACTCACATGAGATTTAATGTCTGAAATTCGTAATAGGATCTCATACGACATCTCATATGCGTTCTTATGTAGATCTCATTTGAGATCTTTTCAAGATCTCAATTACAATCTCACATGAGATCTCATATAATATTTACACGCGGGTAGCCAGACCGTGTAAGTGCTATTTTATTTAAATATCGTATTGACACCTTTTATCTTACACCGACATTTTTTTTTTATTTTTGGAGTATAAGTGTATAGAGACTCATGAAAGGTTTCCATCATAAATAATATTTTTAAATCACAATTTTGGCGATATTGATGAATTTGAGCCGGACAACGTCCTTAAGGCCATGTTCAACTCAAAAATAGATCCCTACCTTATCCGCACCTAAATGTTATTTTTTTATCACATCTAAACAAAAATTTTAGCAAAAAGCGTTTTTACCCGCCCTCCGAAATGACATTAAGTATACCCTATTAAATTTCCAAATGATTTCAGTCATTAAATTTTTGCAAAAACGTTTTTGAAATTAGTAATTAATCACAATAAAGCCTCAAATAGTTTTTTGGAATCGTTTTTCAAAATCGTTTTTAGAAAAATTTAATGGATAGAATCATTTGGAAATTCAATAGGGTATAAGTACTTAGCGGCATTCCGGAGGGCATGAAAGAACGCTTTTTTCTAAAATTCAAAAAATTAATAAATAAAATGTAGGTGCCGGTAAGGTAGGAATCGCTTCGGTATTTCACATGGCCTAATTTTCCAAACAGTCGAGTATACAAGTACCATTTTTAAATTTATTTCAACCCTTAAGGAATATAGTGCTTTAACCCTTTCAGTCCTCGACGCCAGTGTAATCGCGTCCTTTTTCCTCTCCGTTTTTTCATCATTTCTTTTGTACATTCTTCTGAAAATCTCGCGGTTTTTTTTCAGTTTTAGGTGGTTAAAGGTTTTATCTTTGAAATATTCTGGATGTTCTGCAAATTTACAATTGTTTATAGTTATTATAAAAAAAAATATAGGCGACTTCGTCAATTCAATGCGTGACTATGAAAGGGTATTAAAATAAGTATGGGGCAATGTTCCTCGTCTTCTTAAAAAAACGATGGCCGGATGTTGTGAAGCATTTAAAGACTGATTTTGAGTGGTCTGTAAGGAATAGACGCTAAAATTTGCTACTTCCGCTACATTTGAATTTTTGAAATTGAATTTTTACTCTGAACTATGTAAAACTAAATAATTACATTAAATTAGAATAAAAACATTAATTTGTTAATGCTTTGAAAAATTACCTGATTATCCTGTCATTTAAACTAATGAAAATGAAATTATAATGAAAAATTACGCGCGCAGCGCGTTTGGTTTTTGCTAGTATAATAAATAAATGACCGTCATTATTATTCGCGATTTATAATATTTTATAAAAAAAAACTAAGATATTTTTATAATTTCAGTACACCGGTATCGACTTGTCCAAATCCACCGATTCTAGCTATGGACTTACAAGAGCATCAATCAAATGACCAAGACGTGGATTTGCAGACATCTTTCGAATATATTGACGAAGATTTGAGTATTCTTATCGGTAAAAGTCACATGTCTCATTGTCAGTTTCCGGCCGAAAATCGAGGTTATCAAAGCAGCGCGATTGCCGCAGTGGCGATCGTTGTTGCGGTTCTAAACGCACCATCAACTTGGACAGTTTCCATTATAGATGCAATTCTCAAATACGGTGATATTCTACATACCGACTGTGCACGTTTATTGCAATCCGGGTCGCGAAACCTTTCACCAAGCGAACTTCTTCCCGTCTTCATTGTCGGTGACGTTCGAGCTACTATTTCTATACAGAGAAATGTAACAGCTGGTATCATGTTAGAGTATGATCTGACGACTGCATTGAATTTATTTTTCTCCTCAAATTCATTTGGTATAATGCACACGGTCACCTACACTATACCAGTGATGAAGTACTGGGGAACATTTTATTTTCTCGATTCGTCCGACAGAAATAGATTTAGAAAAGAATCGTCTGAAAGCGCAGCAAGTTTAATAAAATGTGAAAATTTACCAAAATTAGCAAAAATTATTGTGCAAGTCTGTGCGTTCAAAGAACCGACAGTTTATACTCTGAACGCCGTGCAAGTTTTGGATTTATATTTCCTTGCTCGATAAGACATTTGTATGCACCTTGCATGTTGTGAATTACGATTAATAAAGTTTCATTTTCTTTTGGATGGACGGGAAAAGTGATAGATTTTCTAGTGAAAACGAACAACTACGGACAACGTTCTCAAATTGCTAATTTTATTTATAGTTTTATGACACAAATCACTTTTAGCATCTACATAAGTAGGATTACAAGCTATACGAGAATGGATTTGATACAGATCACTTATTAGCGTAAATACAATGTCTCAATTACATGCTATGAACTAGATACTTAGAAAACACTGTACAACGCAGCCGAACTCTCGGGCATACTTTACATATAATACAAGCGCGCCCAAAAGCGAGACAAACTCATTCGATCAGTCGTTCGTTTCGGGGCGCGCACTTTTTCTTCATCTTCGCCTTTTCCCGCTGGCTATGTAAAACTTTCGCCTCTCTTTTTTCTATTTTTCTTCACCTTGTATTCGCAATTCGGTCAAATTACAACGTTTCAACTGTCGAGAAAAAAGACGAGCGCTTCGTTGCGTTTACTACCTCTCATCATTATAAAAACGCACAACTTTTGCATCAGTTGAAAAGAAGAAAGAAAAAAAGAAACAGGCAAAGCCTCGCTTTTCTTCTCGAACCGTTGGATAGGCCACCAACGCAGTTGGCACGCGCTTGGAATCGCTATTCCCGCTCGCAGCGGCAAGTTCATATACACACAGACATACATTATATTGGTACAATTGTTTTCGTAATTATGTTTCTCTTGCCGCGTTTTCATTTGCCGTTCTCCATCTATCTTTATTTTTATCTTTATAATTTTACTTGTACCTCCTTTTCATTCTACTTTAAGAAGGTACACCGCAATAATGAGAATTTTTCAAAACACTTTCAATGTTTTAAAAAAAATTATTCTCTTGTTTACAATTATGTTTAATTACGTATATAGAAGCTACGTACAAAGATTGCCCATTTTCAAAGCTCGTGTACCTCCTTACAAGCAACAATAGCTCTGTACGCATTTATTTCTTCAGTCTCGAGTCTAAAGTTCGATGTCGCAACTGTGAATAAACGAGGAAAAAGTAAAGGCCTGAACATTTCAAGACGCTCTTTCACGCATATTAAGTGATTAATGTAGTCGAGAAAAAAAATGGAAGACTATATATGCAATCGCCCTATGCTCACTTTACTAAAAAGTGACGATTGTCAATTGATTATTTGAAGAAACGTTGTTGATTTTACAGGCCCTTCCTTTTTTCCTTTTGCTTCACGTAATTTGCTCCTATGGGTATCACACTTTTAATAGCCCTGTGAATGTGGAAGTTACCTTCGCGAGTCTTAGACAATTTTACTGCGAAAGCTACCAACTTGTAGAATGTGCAAGTCAGTTTTTATTCTGATAATTAATGTCGAATTAAAAATGCCTTGTAAAATCAACTGCCAGATCAATAAATTTCAGAGGTCTTACGCATACTAAAAAGAATCATTTTTGAAAGGTATCTGAAAAGTGTTGATATAGCCACTGGAAATCTATCCAAGTCTTTCACTTTAGATTCACAGAAAATGCTAAAAAAGAAAAATGAGAGCGGGAGAAACGTGATGAAGGGACAAGACAGACAACAATATAGAATATTAACAAAAATAAAACTTTAAGGCCTTCCTTAAAAATTTTTATAAAACTTTATTTATTTTAA
Organism: Torymus sinensis; assembly: GCA_030522985.1. Taxonomy (NCBI): domain Eukaryota; kingdom Metazoa; phylum Arthropoda; class Insecta; order Hymenoptera; family Torymidae; genus Torymus; species Torymus sinensis. Next base: position 4,058 of record JAPYZP010006887.1, read on the forward strand.
AACTTTGCGTGGAAATAATTTTTTCCCCACTATATATGCATAAAGTCTTATTTCTTGGCTATATATCTCAATACAAATGAAAATGTTTTTCATGCATGCATTTTTATAACAGAAAGTAAAAAATAAAAATAAAAATAAGTTTAAACGACAGATAATTTATAAAATCGCAACTAAGACTTGAACGCCTTAAAATAGTTTTTGTATTAAAAAATTTGTTTGTAATGTTATACATAACGCAGACAGAGAGACGGCAATGTAAAAAATAATCGGTATTATTGGCATGATGTCTTTATGGCACGTTTAGTTTACTATTCAGTGACGGGTTACAGTATTTTATGTTTTTCTTTGTTATATAGACATTATATTCAGTTAAGAAAATTACATTCCCAACACTATACACACAAGATTTATTTTTCCTCTGTTTTTGACCCGTTTATATCATATACAGAATTTATCATCGTCGCCAGTCCTCCATTGCACTTTCCCATTTTCACAATATAAATGCATCTTAAACGTATTTATTATATACAATAGCTGCATCCTAATGAACCTTCGTACATGCCTTCTATTGCGTGTGTTTTTGGTTGGTGGTATGGTAAACTAAGCAGAACTAAATTTTCAAAATAAAACCAGTAAAACATACAAATTGCACCGAAAGCCCATCGCGGCAAAGTCTAAATTACTAAGTAACGGCTAGCGCGTAAGGATGTAATCCTTTTGAATTTAAGTAGTCGCATTGTGCGCCCAACTAGAGAGTTTAATAGGCTCCTCGCGCTCCTGAGCAGTCGCATCGCAAGCTTGAGTAAAAAGCAAGTCTTGCCCGGTTTGTTTTCTCTGAGAACACAAACGTAATATGATTACAAGTACAATTTCGTACGAGAACTTATAAAAACACATTGATAAAAATTGCACCGAAGCAATAACTATAATCGATTGTAGAAACTAATCTTAAACAGTAGCTATTATCCGCGAGCTCAAGAAACGTAAAAGTACAAAAGTCTTGACATTTGATCGTTGAGTGCCATGGCGTATTTTCTCTAGTACTTACTTATTATTACAAAGGTATCGTCCATTTGCGAGCAGCCTGCAACGTTGCTGAATTTGGGAAGGAGAAATTTTCCTCGGAGAGGCAAGCATCCTGCGTGGCTTTCTCGCGTCGCGGGAATGTTGAAAGAAAGGGAAAGGCCAAGGGCGGACGAAAGTCGTGAATTTGGAAAAGACGGGGGGGGGGGGGGCTTTGTGGGACTGTAATATATAACTGGTTCCGCGAATATCCATTGGAAGGCTTAAAGAAGGCTAGAGGCGAGGGACCGTAGACTTTGAAAGAAATAACAAAGGAGAATGGAGGAGGGTGTTTTGTGGGCCGAGGCGCATCGAGTAAATCGAATGGATAATAATAGTAATAATAGTAGTAGCAGTACTAATAATAATGATAATGAGAGTAAAGGTTAGTCCTTGAGCTAATGTCTGCTGTCGGCTATGTAGACTCGTAGTAGAATATAGTAGCTGGCACAGGAACATGACTTGGTCAGTCATTGGCATCACAACGTAAGAAGGACGACTCGGGTCCTGAGTATTTGTGCGTCGCGTCGCGGTCATGAGGGGCGGCGGGGGCGAGTCTCTGGCCGGGGCGCCGCGACCTGCGAGCCGCAGCCGGGGCTACGTGACGCTTATCGCGGGGTTCGAGGGCTGGGGGCCCGGCTCCGTCTTGATGCACTGGCCCGTCAGCTGGTTCACGCTCAGCGGGTTGTTGATGTCGTGCGGGTTGGTGCCGACGGGGTTGCGGTGCGGCGCGGCCGGCTGCTGCGGGCCCGCCGGCTGGAGGTGCTGCTGCTGCGGGCCCGGGGGCTGGTGGTGCGGGTGGGCCAGCGCCACCGGCGGCGTCAGGGGGCACGGGCTGGCCAGGCTCGAGGGCGAGGGCAGCACCAGCGAGGGGCTCGCCAGACTAGATAAACCCGACAGGCCGCCGGGGCTGCTCAGCGACTCGTCGTCCTCGGGGGTGCCGGCCTCGCCCACGCTGCCCAGGTTGTCCTCCGAGTGCTCGTCCTCGGCCTCGCCGTCCCCGTCGCCGTCCCCGTCGCCGTCTCCTCCCTCCCCCATGTACCTGATACATTTCTTCTTGCGCCTGCAAAACAACAACAGCTCGGTTACTCTCGGCGCTCTGCCCGCGCGCGCCGGCGTACACCTACACACTCATCGCCGCGCAACAGCTCCTCAACTAGGTACACACCTAAGGACAACAATCCTCGCGTACGTCTAAGTCTATACACGTGCATGCCAAGTCCGCCTAGATATCGCGGCATCGCGCGTCGCCAGTGCGAACTCATCCTCGACTCATGCGTTCATTCTCCTTTACTCCCGCTCGAGAGGCTCTGGTAAGGGGCCGGACATGGCACGGGGGGCCGGGCATGGCGCGGGGGGCCGCAGGAGCCCAATTTTCATTGCCTCTTACCAGAGCCCTTCGACCGGCCCGTTCAGTGCAGTGAGCACCTCCTGGACTTGGCAACAAAATCACTCGCTGCTAAATTGCCATGCTCGAGCAACAAGAAAACTAATAAAGACCAAGAGGGACTCTATATGGGCGCGTCTACTGGGATCTGACATCGGGCATGCGTCCCTCGCGGTGGCGCGGTCAACTATAGGGCTGGCCAGACTTTGGCGGCCGGTACAGACTTGGCTATGGTTATGGTACGTGTATATTGGCCACGTCCCCATGTCAGATCTCAATAGACGACGCGTTAGGCGAGCAAGCAGAATTAAGTACCAAAAACGGTGCAACGACACACAGTGCAGCAAGAACATCGTCGTGTGTGGCTCGCGCGGAGAGAAAGAAAACGGACGTGGAAAGAGTGAGTGGAGTAGTGAGGCTGTGTGCAGTCCCCGACGCGTGACTCTATCGCGCCGCCGAGCTCTTTCGTCATCGCACATCGCATCAGCGGCAATGCAGTCCGGACATTTTCACCGCTCTGCCATTGGCTCTCATTATTCATCTCCCAGGCCGAACCGACGCGGTTAGCAAAGTGTATAAGTATAGTGGAAACTGGAAACTGCGGGAAAGAGGAGAAGTTCAGCTATAGTCGCGTTTCCGCCAGACTCGAAAAGCGCGCGATGCAGGCTCCAGTAGAATAAGTACTTATATAATGTCTGCAAGCTGCTACTTCGACATTTGCCGAGAGACGTTGAAGATGTCGCTGAACGGACGTTTTTATTATTATTATTATTATTATTATTATTATTCATGCTAACAGTTATGTATATGTATATATGTATATATGTATGGATTTCGTAGCATGTACGAATGAAGAACCGCAGGGCCGTGTGCGTGGACGATATTATTGGCGCACACACACACACATAAGAGTAATTAATAAAGTATAAAAGACATGAAAAATATAAGAGCAAGAATGACATATATATATATAAGTATACTGTTGAGCCATGCTGAGGGCAACACTGAGTAAAAAAGTGATAAACTAAGAAAAAGAAAGACAGAAGAGAGAGAGAGAGAGAGAGAGAGAGAGAGAGAGAGTAAAATAAAAGTAATAGAAAAAGAAGCCGTAAAGAGCCACAACAATGAGAAACAATGCGAGCATAGGGGGCCCCCTCGCTTCCCCAGCCGCGCGCCGCCGCGAGCCGCCGCGAGCTCTGCCGGCGGGCTGCGTGCAGCGCACGAGTGAACGAACGCGCGAGGCGGCTGCGTGCGAGGTTCGGGAAGCGAGGCCGGGCCCGCCTGGCTTAAGTGTCGGGACTGACCACTGTTTTAAGAAGAAGTGTTGCAGTAGAAGGGAGGCGATAGGCTTGACTAGAGATTAACATAAGTGGGTTCTTGCTGAGGCGAGGCGGCGTTGGAGGCGCTGTTGGGGTTGGGGGGCACAGCCGGGCCCGCGCTCCCGGGCTGGGCCTGAGCGGCGACCTGGCCGGCGCCCTGGCCCGCCGTGCCCCCGGCCCCGCCAACGCCGCCGCCAGCGCTACCCGCGCTACTCCCCACACCGTGATGGATTATGCTCGCGTGGATGCCCATCCCCGCTCCATGCTCCACTGGGCTGCCAAAATCAAGCACCAGCCATTAAAGGGGCGCTCTGTCTTGTCTCGCTCGCACTCTCGCAGGCTCTCCTCTCACACCGCCGTCAACCACACGCGCGTCCCAGGCGCCGCTCGTCAGAAAACGTGTCTCCCACCTGTGTCTCCCACCCAGATCGCTCTCTCGCCCGCGTTCGCCCGCCCCTTTCATGACTTTAATTTATCTACGAGATTCACGTAAGCCCAGCCGGGAGCCAGGCCGACGAGTGGGCCTTTGCCGCCTTGGCGCGCTGCGACCTCTTTGCTATGCCACGGCTCTATAATCTAGTACCTACTTACGTCGCCCTAGCCGTCACTCAAAGTACTCGGCGCTTCTACCTCTTTTCCCTTCATCATGCGACATCTCCAATTTTATTTTATTAATTCAACTCCAAGTCTAGACGTACAGAGTGACCCTGAGTGACGCGGCCAAATCAAACTTCTATTCCCCCGCATTCGACAAGATTTAACCTGAGCTTTCCCTTCGGCAAACTTCCCGGGGCTTTGCAACTAACAACATTACTATTTACAAGCAGTAGACAGAGAGGCGAGGATCAACTTTCGCTGGTACAAGACGGGGGAAAGACGGATGTAATCATTGTTGAAAGACACATTTTCTGACGGACTGCATCCCCCTGTACATTACTTCCAATGTCTTTACTAAGTATTTCTTCCTTTCAACTCGTTGTCGCGTGAAACGCTTTCCCGTACATGTGGATGACGCACAAACTTTGTTTTCTCTTACACTTTTCTTTCAATAAATCGTATATAACTCGACTTTACCTGAAAAAACATAACGTAACAGACAGTAGAAAGGCCAATAAGATAAAATACAACCATCGGACACGTTATATTTTCTCGTCAAGCCAACTAAATTTCTACAAATTATCCAATGACTCGTTATTTGGACTTTGAAAAGGAGACAAATGTACATTTGCGAGCTTTCGCACGTGTTCGCAGCAAGGTAACTTTGCTCAAGTGCGTATACAATAATATTACTCGGGGCAGCAATACAAACTGATTGATTAACATACCTGCAAGGCTTGCACCACTGGCTTTGTTGATCCAATCCGAACCTTGCTCTGCATTTTTTCATATTATTACCTAAAGACAAACATGAAAAACGATTAAATTTTGTCTTTACCTTCAAACTTTCCAACGGAATTGACATTCGACAATTGCACACCTGATCAACGCCTGCCTTTATCTATCAACTATGTGTTTATTTGTCAAGTGTCAATTACGCCTCTGAGTTTAGAAGAGAGTAGGAAAGAAGTGGCTATAGTTTTATCAAGAAAGAGTTACAAACAGAAAAATCTGGATAGTTATGTGAATAAAAGTAACATCATCACTTGGGAAATCATTCAAAGAGTGGTGAGGACAGGGTGTGATTTCAATGACAATCTGTATGTAATAATTTATCGAGCAGAATATTATCAAGATAACAATACTCTAGTAGTGGTTAGAATAGATAATGTAAAGTGTATTCAATCGTGCTTCGAACTAAAATTCATTTTTTTTAATACCAGGCTCTTTTCAAAATAATTTTCAATTACTTTCGGTAAGTATAAATTTCTTTTCTTAAAGAACAGAAATCTATAATAGCATTTGAGAAAGAGCCTGCGTGAATTAAAGTTGTAAAAATTGTTAAGTTAAGCGAGAATTGATATAAACGTGCAATATAATATTTAAAATATAATTAAGAATATACTGTTGTGAAAAATAGTTGGTCAAGTGCTCCGAAGAAGTGACTTTTAAATGACATTTGAAAATAATTATTCCATTTTTCTATTTATAGAAATATTTTTGTACGCTGTTCTTCAGAACACGTTGTAAAGTGTTTTAGGAAACTAAACGCTTAAGCAAATTAAAAAAACTACATATTGCGATTGTATAAAGAATATATAAGCTATAGGCTACACAAATTTAGTGTTTGTACACATAAGTTACTTTTGGGAATAAAGCTCAATGAATGAAGGAATAAGTCGTATGCAACTTGAGGAAACAATTAATCAATCGTGAATTAAAAGTAGGCAAAAAATATAAAACTTTTCCACTAATAGCACTCAATTGCAAGATAACGAAAAAGGAAACTGAAAAGGAGTAAGAAAATTGTAAGAAAAAGGGGCAGAATTGAAACGATCAAAGAATGAACGTATAAATGTATAGAAAAAAGTAGAAAATGAAAGAATAATGAAAAATAAAGAAACAGAACTAGCGAAAGAGAGAGAGAGAGAGAAAGAGAGAGAGAGAAAGAGAGAGAGAGAGAAAGAGAGAGAAAAGATAATCAAGATTCAGGTGGAAATAACAAGTACATGTAACACATGATATAGAAATGTAAAAATGTAGAAAAGAGTAAGAGAATAAAAAGATAGCATAAAGATACTAAGAGAAATCAAACGCTTCAGGATTGTCTGATTTGCGTGGAGTAGGTCCCTGTAAAATGCAAGATGGCCAGCGTCCCCAAAGTTGTATACGTATAATAATTAATATAATAAATGTAGTATAATATGCATGTGCGCGTGCGTGCACGTGTATTACTTTTTGTACTTTTGTCGGAAAAAAGTTTATATATACTGTTTATTATATAGTATATTGGCACCGATAACGACTAGAGTCGCGTGCGCAGTAGCAGCATGGAATCACACGCTCACGCACGATATGTTGTATTATATGCGATACTGATATGTATGTGGATATATATAAATATATATAACAATGTAATAAATATACATATCGACCCAAAACCCCCGAAACGGGGAAAACATGCAACATAATGTATAAAGTGTTATAGGTAGATGTAATATAAATATATATAGATATATAAGTGTGTGTATATAATGTAATTAATAATGAAAAAATCAATATATTTATATAATTATAACAGTATATAATATATCGAGGTGAGGGGAGTCGAGGAGGCTAGTATTGAAGGGTTTTGAAGGGGAGGGGGAAAAGAAGGAGGGAAGAGCCGTAAAAGAGAATGTGTGGGGCGAGGCATTGTGAGTACCTCCAGGATCACTGTTTGTGTCTTGTTTGCGCTTCCTCTTCTTAGTTCGGTTGGTATTTGCGCGGGAAGACCAGTCAGGGTACAGCTGCATGTGCAACTGTCTCTCCCGCCGCGCCAATTCATAATACTTGGCCTGTTCTTCTCGCCCTAGCGCGTGCCACTACCGAGAGAGAGAGAGAGAGAGAATCAAAACACTTCGTTTAGAAAAGAGTTGTTTAACATGGCTCAATGGGCTAACATTTTCCCTTCTTATTTAATCTAGCTTTACTTTTTGCGTCTTTCAAAAAGTCAAGGCAATCAAGTCAAAAATTCAACTAGTGCTACTGCCGCCACCCGTTTATTTAATTAATTGTACTAAAGATCACTGCTGCTGCTGCTGCTGCTGCTTGCCCTCACGATAGATGTGACTAGAAAAAAAGGCTTTGCTCTATTTCTGCTCTATTGGTACATATTATTGTTTGGCATACCCTAATATTTACTCTTTCAAAGACATAACAGCATTTCTAATGAAACATTGGGGTCCCTACTTTCCGTTTAAAGTGCTAGAAGAACAGCCTAAAATTGTCCCAGCCACGCGCGATAGATTTATCATTTTAATAATAAATATTAAAAATTATAATTCAAAATTCATTATTTTAACTTTTCATTCTTTATCATTAATTTTTCAACGTTTTTCTTTCAAGCCTTACACGGTTTCTCTGAACAGCGAGGATGACCGAAGAAAAATGAAGAAGTTTAGGCACTTTTGGTCGACCTTTACAGTAATTTCTTCGTCTTTCTTCGCGTACCTCGGTGATCCTGAAAAATCTAGTAGTTAATAACAAAAGAGGCGACTCGTAGAATCGTTACTCTTTCCACTTGTCGCTTAATTCTCTGTTAAAAAGAAATGAATAACTCGTGAAAGGGTTAGAATTGATTGTTGCAAAATGTGCTTTTCCCTCATTAATCGTTGAACTCGTGCCTCAATTCAATCAAAAGTCTTGAAAGATTAAGCAGCTTTTTAAAATTTAAATATTAAAAATTGTCTTTATCTTCCTCGAGCTTCATCCTGAACGCACACGCGCTTCACGCCAGATCCAATATAAAGGAACATACAGATACTTAATTATGCTGAAGAAAATAATGATATTTATGTTGTTAAGAAAGAAAAACAATATAGCAGTTTCTCTGTATATTTCTTTTTTGGTAAATATATATATATATATATACCTAATATAAAGCCAGGTATTGTCGGCTTATAGCGCATGTAAAAGACTTAAGATTAGTTCTAGCAGCATTACTATTAAATTGCTATTGTTTTCTCGGTCAATTTAACGAATACCGCTTTAGGGAGTTGGCCAGATATGCAATTACTATTAATATAGATCGCGATAAAGAAGAGAGACAGAAAGAAAAGTAAGTAACTTTGAAGGCTCCACAAAATTCCCCACAGACAATCCAATCCAATCGTATAGAGAAATGAAATGTAAAGTTAAGGTAAACGTTTAATTTCATAGTGCAGTGCTCGCCGGTTCTGATGGCGCTACGCACACGCACAAACATACACGTGTATATGTATGTATATAGTCACTTTACAAAGCACTCGTGTTCAGTCGTCTCATCATTAACGTTGTCAAAGAGAGCATAGAAAGAGAACTGAAACAACGAAAAGAGAAGCGCACAGAGACTTTGATCGTTTCAATTGAACCAACAGGTAAGATTGTACTGATTATTGAAATATAGTATGTATATGCATGAATTAAGGGCCTGCTGTTCTAGCACTGGAAAGTGGTACCTCCGGTGGGATCCGCGGATCGCTCTTTCTTCCTCTTCTTCTTCTTGCTGCCGTATCCGTAGTTATCCCTGGCACTCCAGCCGGGATATCGCTGCTGATGCAATTGGCGTTCGTGCCTGGCCGCCTCGTAATACCGTTGCTGCTCCTCACGGCTTAGCGAGTGCCACTGTGTGTACATATCCCCAAAAGCGTTCAATTTTTGCCAATAACAAATATGTCTCTTATTGTTCATTTTTTATTACTTTTTCCACATTCCCTGACCCTATCCCTGCTTTTCTCTTTATTTCCTTAGATCCCACCTACAATGCTCTGTTAATGCTAAGATACTGACTGACTCTGTGTTAGTAGTAAAAAATATTTTTCACTGCTCAAGTTTTTTATTGAAGCATTAGACGCATGCGTTACTGAGGTATTTACGTCTGATGACCTCTAAACTAAAGCTTTACAGCACAAAGCTTGGTATGAAAAATCAAATTTTTGCATATTCATAACTTGATTAGAGGCTATGTTCATCATTTGTTGGAAAATTTGATTTTTAGTATTGTGTTCTATATTTACATCAAGGTGACAATTCTGGACAAATTCTAAGAACAATCGTGCATAGAGCATGTATAATGAAAAATCATATTTTAAGTAATGCCTTGATGTAAAGTTTTTATTGACAAGACAAACTTGAATTAGCTTACCCGTCTTCCTAAAATTTGGTTTATTGCGGCACTCTCTTTTAAGGTACATTCTGCCACCACCTTTGCCCTCATTTCCTTCATATACAGCATAAATGCATTTAAAGGCTTCTTTATGTGAGGTTTCTTTTTCTCTGCAAAAAGGCACATTTCAAGATTAGCAATTTTCGCAATTTTAAAGTTACATAAAATTTGGCATATTTCAAGAGATGAATAAAGAAATTAATAAAGAATTACTATTTCGAAATTTTATTTTGGAAGACTAGAAATGCAATCTATCTATTTGAAATATTGTTTAGTTTAGGATTATGACAAAGTCTCTTTGATTAGTGGACATGGTTGTATGGGAGAAAATGTTTATAATCATAGTATATCATCACCTTGGCTGTTTTGTTGTCCGGTATCTTGATTTTTTGTGTTGTCAGGAGGTAACGATGTGGAGTTTTTTTGCTCTATCGTAGACCTGAAACAAAGAAGAATTATAAAAATAGAAGTTGAATTTGTTGAGCAAGGAGAAATCTTATTAAAGCTGTACCGTTTAAAAAATGTTTGCTTAGTGTCATGATTAGTTTGTTCATGCTTTGGGGAAGGTAAAGGGTATGAGAGCAAGGAATTGGAAGAATTGCACAGCTGTTCGTTTATGCTGTTGAGAGAGCCATCGTAATAAGGTTGTGGTGGTCCAACAGGATTGCGCAGGAAATTAGGAGGCACGGACCAGCTCAATTGCTGCCACATGCGATGCCTAGCCTCTACCATGGTAAGGAGCTGCATAAAGTTTTGTTGAGCATTATATGGAGTAGGAGAGACATTTCTCAATGCAGAGGCATTGGACATCTGCATCAAACTGCTCATGTAGAGAGCAGTGAGAAACTTTTGATCAGCAGCAGGTATGCTTGCTGATTCAGCAGACTTGACCGCATCCTGCAATATAGTCATGCTGTCTTGAATGTTGGTCTCAATTTTCTCCTCCTCGCTCTTCTCTGCTGGGGCAGATTTACTATCAGTAAGTTGAGGCTCGCTGGCTGTGCTATCCTTCTTTATAACTAGGTTCAATGGTTCTGAGCATTCGGGCTCCATCGCCATGGACAGTGATCAATTTAGTGGTTCACAGCGACTTTGAGCAACAAGGTCCCACTCACTGAGTGGCTGGAAGCAGCCAAGGTCAATAGTCCCTCTGGGCCGAGGCCGAGAGCCGACAAAGTGTCGACTGTAAACAAAGGAGCTTTCGGCAAGCTCGCGGGCAGCTTGGCGGCGTCAATGGTCAGCGACGGCGGCGAGACGGGCGAAGTGCGGGGCTGCTCGAGCCTCCCGTTGTCCAGGAGCGGCGGCGGGCCGTCCTTGCAGCGGCCGGGCAGGGCGCGCTCTCGGCTTCATCTCCGGCGGCGGTGGCTGGGGGGCTGGGCCGTCCCTACGGCGCTCGCTCTCGTCTTCTCCTCGGCGGACTCGCTAATGGCTCCATGGAGCCTCGGCAATCTCGGCATCGTCTCCTCGCTCCCGCGCCGCTCCGGGTTGACGTCGCTGCAGAGCCAGAGGCGCTACTCGGCCTCGCGCCTGTCTGCGCCGCGCCATGGCAATATCGTCGGAGAGCGATGTTTCGATTGATTATCCGCGCTGCTGGGCGGCGGGTGCACGGCCCTCCGGCCCATCATTGCAATTCATGGCGCTCCCGCTCTCGCTCTCGCTCCCTCCTCTCCTCTCGCGCTCCCCTCGCTCTATAACTGCGACTGCGACTGTTTCCCCCCGCGCGAGCCTAGTATATCATTCGCCCGGGGGGCCGGGGGGCCGGGGGGGTGAAAATCCCATTTTTTTGGCGGGCTCGCCGCTGCCGCGCGGCGCTGCCGTCGCGGGGACGCGCTCGCGGGCGCCCGCGGACGGCCGCCGCCGGTGCTCCTCCGGCGCTCCTCCGGCGGTCCTCCGGC
>JAPYZP010006888.1:0-13777 GCA_030522985.1 Torymus sinensis
GTACGAATTTAATATTCTTATGAGGCGGGTATAAAAGCTCATCAACTTTTCTGGAATTTCTGTGTTTTCACGAAAGCGACTTATTCTGTTTACAGAGGAAAGCAGCTGATGCCGGCCGCAGCGCACTCACCGCACCGATGCTGCTGCTGGCGGCGCTCCTCGGCTGTTTGACGGGCCTCGCGGAGGCCGGCAGCTGCGGCCTCGCGGAGCTCGCCTGCAAGGCCGGCCACTGCGTGCCCGTCGACGCCTACTGCAACGGCGTCGACGACTGCGGCGACGGCAGCGACGAGCCCGCCCTCTGCACACCCTGCAATAGGACCTATCATGGCCGCGAGGGTCGGACCTACAGGTCAGTCCAAACAAATAAAATTTGAATTTTAAATGTATGGTAAACCTGAGAGCCTGAGTGAAACCTAAAATACATTTTTAGTATATTGTTAAATTTTTAGATTAAAGATGATTTAAAAGAGTGATTGTATCTTGTGTGTATACTTTTTAAATTATATATACTGAATTAATGTATCGATTTATGCGAATCTCCAATCGTACCCCCCCGCACGAATATATATTCCGGCGATAAAGCTGAATCGCGACAACAGAGACGAGAGTCGAGGATGATAACCATCGTGCGGATATACATTTTATCGGTTCCCTGATTTTACAACCGCATAAAGTCACGAAACAGTTGTTGTACGAACCGTAACTATAGAATACACTTTCTTCTTTGCGAATACATGTAGGAAAAACCCCTCATTTAAACGCGCGGCGCACGCGAGTATAACGCGCGCGTATTATATATGGAATTCCATGATATACATCCCAGCCGTGTTGATTCAGCTCCGCGGCGCGGCACGAAATTATCTCTTTACTTAGCTAAGCTAATAAATCGCCGCCGCCGCCACTGCCGCCACGTGTATGAATAATTGCGCGCGCTCACGCTTAAACGCCTCGGAGTTTGAACTTTTTTTATATACCTATATAGGCGGCAACTTTGGTACTTTGTTTCGCGGCGTTATAAGAAACCCGTTATTCTCGTACACCTGAAAAAAAGTAAATAATCTATCATATAGGTATATAACCGGGAAAGTTTGTTAAAATTTATATATATACGCGCGGCTTTTCCCGAATATATATATTCTTGAACAAGTTTGCGTGTGAGAGACGAGCAAACAATCGAAAAACTCGCCCGCCGCTGCAGTCGTCACTGCGAAAGTTTTCCCCGGCACTGCAGTACAGTGTGACGCGTTGATCAAACAACGGCATGTGCACAGCGAGAGAGGGAAAGTCGAGCAGGCGTGTATATATAAGCGCGAAAGAGAGAGAATATAAAAAAAAGGCAAGACGATATATAACGCGGGTCTGTGTGAGCGTAGGCTGGATCTGCCGAGGCCGGCGGAGGGCAGGCTGCCGTTCCTCTGCCACTTGACCTTCACCGCCGGCGGCCAGGGTCACGGGGAGCTGGTCCAGCTGCTCTGGGACGCCTTCAGCATCGGCAGGCTCGACGCCGAGGCCGAGGACATATCCGTCGCCTGTCCCGAGGGTAACAATTCTCCCTCCCTCTCTTTCTTCACCTTTTACAACACTTTTCGCTCTTCCAGGCTCGATGCAGCTAGCCGAGCTCGGTCGTCCGTTCACCGGCGGCTCCTGGTGCGGTCCGGGCGAGGGCCGCGCCACCTACTACAGCGAGACGAGCACGGTGACGGCGTCGATTCGACTCTTCTCCGCGCCGCCGAGCGTGCCCTTCGAGTTCAGGCTGAGGTATCGGTTCGTGTCGCGCGCCGAGGCCATTGCCAGGCACGGCAGCCTCGAGGCGCCATTGGAGAGAGGCTCGCCCGTGCCGGGGACCTACTGCTCCAGGAACTTCTACGAGTGCTATCAGAAGACCTGCCGCGTGCAGAGCCCGAATTATCCCGGCGAGTATCCCAGGAACGCCAGCTGTCTCATCACCCTTAGGCAGAAAGAGGTGAGATTATACATTCCGATCGTATTCTGAAAACCGCGTTTTTCGTCATTAATTTAAATGTACGTCTTACATTAAATAACTGCTACTTCAAAAGTTTATAGAAAAAAATTTGAATCGTCGAAACGATCTAAATTTAGTAGTATTTCACCAGATTTCATAAGAATCGTAAAAAACACACATTTTGGCATGAAATACCTTAAAAACAAAAACCTAAGGGCAGACGTCTATCTGGAATTAGACGTTCGACTGCGATAATTTAAAAGAACTCAAAACTGAATGAAAATAATGTAAAATTCGACGTTGAAATCTGTTATCAGGTCCCAACGTGCAAGCACGCGATGATGTCGGTAAAGTCGAACAGCGTCGGCGGCGTGGTGTACAGCAACCTGAGCCTGAGCGTGTGGCAGGACTGTCCAGCGGACCGCGACCGTCTGATAATCCGAGACGGTTCCCGTGTCGAGGACCCGGTGCTGCTGGTCTACTGCGGCGGGCCACTGCCCCGGGTGACGGCCCGTGGTCCGGCGATGCTGGTCGAGTTCCGGAGCTCGCACATCGCGGTGCCCCTCGGCGGCTCGGCGTTGCGCGTCGAGCTCGAGACCCAGGTGATCTACGTGGACTCCGACGGGCTGGACTACGCGCAGACGGCCCAGGGCTGTTACTTCTTCATCAACGGCACGGTGAAGAGGAGCGGCACGCTCAGGGCGCCCCTCCACGCCCTGCCGCCTGCCACCAACTGCACCTGGAGCGTCAAGGGTCAGCTGGGCGATCGGATCTGGCTGTACTTTGCTTCGTACTCGCAGGTGAGAATATGTATAACCAGGTCAACATGGTGCTGGTGTTTTGTGAGACGAATGTCAAGTGGCGTTTGATCTAGTTGCACGCGGGAACGGTTTTCTTTTTAACTAGGTCGAGTGATTTGTCACGTGGTGTAATTATAATATTTTGTTAAAGAAAATATATATTCAGAGTAACGCGCGCGATTACGCAACTTCTAGGCGGAGCGTCTATAAATAGAAAATAAGTTGTTTTTTTTTTGTTTTTTAGTAACCACGTGACGGTTGTGATAATATAGCGCTATAAATAGCAGGCGCTCTAGTAGTGTGATGCAACTAGCTCTGGCGATATAAGCGCATTATTAGCACTCGCTCCAGTGGCGCAATTGGTTAGCGCACGGTACTTATAAGACAGTGTTCGTGAGCAATGCCGGGGTTGTGAGTTCGAGCCTCACCTGGAGCATTTATTTTTTTTCAAAGGAGATCATTTTTGTATTGCGATGAAACGTTGTTTTTTTTTAATATAAATTGAAGAACTTCGAAATTTTTTATTGATTTATTTTGTGAAATATTAAGATTCGAAGCTATTAACAATTTCTACTACAGTTTTGCAATTGATTTACTCTACGAATTTGAATCAGCCGAAAAATTTCGCTGAAATTGTACAGAGAGAGAGAGAAGAAAATCTTAACTGTTAACGAGCGGACGTTATGTTCATTTATAGGTAGACAAATTCGTTAACAATTACGTCACGAGTCGTTTGAGTAAACAACTCAAACTTAAAACGATTTTGTCTAACTGTCCATACGCAAACGTCCGTTCGATAAAAATATAAATACTTATATATATATAACTAAAAAATAGCAAATATTCACTAATTATCTATACAAGTAGCACCATTTCACTAATTAAAATTCGTTTAATATAACAACAAAAAATCCACATTACACCTGTTTGCCCATCAGCGCGACCTCCGCGGCCTCGGCGACGCGAACGCCAGCCTCATCCAGCCGTCCACGTCGCTCCAACAGCACCCGTCGACGCCCCAGCAGGACGTGCCGTGCGCGGTGAAGCTGACCTTCTGGGACGGCGCGCCGACGACGGGGCTGCCCCTGGCTGTCCTCTGCGACGAGACGCCTCGGCTCTGCGCCCACGCCGCCCTGAGGAACTCCACGAGGTCGACGAGGCCGTGCACCCCCGAGGAAAGCTATCTCACCGTCGCGCCCAGTCTGACCATCAGGATGGAGGCGATCATGGGCACGGCTCTGAATACCGTTAATTTTCACGTGAGTGCAGAGTTTTCTATGTCTATATAACAGAAAAAAGAATTTATATGTTTGTATATACATATACCACGAAGGTACGGTATGAAAAAGTGGGCAGTCGATAAGCCAGGCTCTAAGCCGGCCGGCCGGCCCCCACAAATCACCATTTACCTCGAGCCACACGCGCAGAAATCGTACAAAAAGCCGCAGCCCAATCTACTTACTTACGCCAATAATAACCCTCGTCCGTTGTCATCCTATCTCACCTTTATCGCGTGTTGTTTTTCTTTTTGTTCTCTTTTCCCCACTCGTGTCGCATATACGCAGTTGTAACCAAATACATCTCTCCCTCTGCATCGACGCGGCGCCAAAAATCCCATTCAATAAAAATACCGCGTGCGATGCGGTTCGCGAGAACACAACCGCGACACGTTGATGGATGGATGTGTAACGCGAGCTGGAATTTTTGTTTTTTTTTGTCTCTCTCTCTCTCCGTCGGCCGCCGCGCGACTGTCAGAATCCCGTGTACTCCGTGATTAATAGCTTCTATTTGCGGCCAGGTAGGCTAGAGAGACAAGTTTCGTTCGCGAAATTCAGGAAGTATATAGGGGATGCGATTTTTTTTCTCCCCCGCGGGACAAGAGCGCGTAAGTTAATGATTAATGCGGCGGCGGGGATGGGTTGTGCCCGTTGCGAAATTGGATAATGCAATATCAATGCTGAGAACGGAGGAGGAATATGGCAAAGAGCCGCCTGTTAATCTACTTTGTCATGTATGTGTAATTCGATCGCCCGTGGGTGTATGTGTGTATGTAGAGCGACGTTGTAAATTCTCGATGAGATCTGAAATATTTTAAAATCCTTTTTATATATACGAGTTTTTACGGCAGCGCGTGTGTGTGTACTTTTGTAAAATATTGACGCGCCAATTTAAAAGTTGCATTTCGAGCGCGAACGAACAATGCAACCCACCCCTGCGTAATTAAGTTATAAATTTTACAATTATAAAGTTTATTTCGACATTGTGTGTTGCACGATAATTAATTAATAAAAATCCCTCGTTTCTGCCCGGAATACAAAAATTACAAAACAATCAGACACAATTCTCCACCCAACGTATATACATCCGACGCTTACTTAAGGAAAAATTAAACCAGTTGGGCGTCCGCCAGTGACCTAATTCTTCATTAGCGATCGCCGCGCGGCTCTCCACTTCCCGATCAACAATTTATCTCCTTAAAATCGGCCTCGATTGCCTTATTTTCCGCACACCTCGCACCTTTGTTCTGGAAAGCTACCAAAAAAAAAGAAAAAAAAAATCATTATATATCTACCCTCTAGAAAAACCTTGTTTTTCCCAGCTTTTGCATATATAAGCGGGCACCGGGACGGAGATTAAGTGTTTCTGATCGGCCGCGGGTCGATGCACTCGCTGGCCGGCCGCCAGCGGCAACCAACCCATCCTGCCCGCGATCAATTCGATCCGACCGCGTAATAAGCGACTGGCGATTATGACTTTTTTCTCTCTCTCGGTGATGTGCAAATGCAGATGACGGCGATTATGGAGGGAGCTCGAGTGGGCCCCCGAGGTTGGCCTCGATCGGGGAATATTGTTTTGCTCGGTTTCTTCTTCGATCGCTGCGCCCGCGATGGCTTTGGAGTCTCGTATCATCACCCTGTCATAAAAAAAGGCAAATGACAGCGACTAGACTCCTAATAAAGTCCACTGCCAATCCTGTCGCCTCCCCCCGGCTTTACAACAACCGAGTCCTCGGCATATTCCGCTCGTGGGTGTAGTAAAACGTCGCGGGGAACCCGCCGTAAAACCCGACAATTAACCATCCCGGCGAACGCGCGCGAGGCTGCCAGCAGTAAAAGCCAAACATCGAAAAGTTCTCTTCTGCGGCCGTAAAGCGGCCGCATCGATATCTTACCCGCGCGAAATAAATCAGAGAGTCGTGCGCGCGTCTCTTTTTTTCTCTCCACCTCTAAGTGAATAACAATAATAAAAAGAGAGCGTTATTTACGGTTAGATTATGCGAGCAGACGCGCAGTTACATCGGGGGCGTAATGGGCCGAGGGATGTTTGTCGGGGGCGTTATATATTTTTCGAGCTCTACTACTCCTGCGCGCGTTTTTAAGAAGAGAAGTCTCGCTGTAAAGTAAGGTTAAGCTGGAAGTATTCCAAGTCGTGATATAGTGACCATAAAGAAGTATCGATTTCCCCGCCGGTGGTATCGCAAATTTTACGAGCATCGCTGTACCGTATATAGTTAAGAAATCGTTACACACACACACGACGTGCGTGCCACGCGAAGATACCGCGTCGGCTTTTAATTATATATCGCTTCTGGAAAATCTACTTTGAAATATTTGATATTCCATCGCGAAGAAGTAATAAGGCCGTAAACAAAAACTTTTTACCTCGGGGAAAAAACTTGCGCGAGAGCATAATAATGCAACTTCGCGTCTTGTCGAACATACGCGATATATATCCGCGCTGTTGTGGAGAACTTTGACCGATATCGATCGCTTTTTTTGTTCTTTGTTCTTGGGTGGAAAACTTGTTGTCTCGGCACACGGGGTATAAAATGGGATCGCGGCTGAATTCCTCAGCGGTAGTGTATGATGCACTTCCATCCAATCTCCGACGTGATCTTTTTTAAACGATATATATACAAATATGCGTGTCTTAAAAACGTTGAAGTAATAATTTTAAATTAGATTTCAATTTAACTTTCGCATATATATATCGCTGGACCGTAAAATTCCCTTTTTTGAAATTCTGCAGCGTCATCTGGGCTGGAGTACATATACATATAGTGCACGCGAGAGAGAATTCTCGGGACGTTACACCGGCCCGCGACGACGTATTATGCTTAAGGTTATATTTACGGTCCAACGTCGGCTCGAAAGACAGGCGCGCATGCTTGAAATTTTTAAAATTCAGCACTTCTCTTAAAAAGCTTTCCAAGATATATATACACATACATACTGTCTCAAGTATATCCTTTTACAGGCCGGCATTAAAAAGGATATTCTCGTATCCTACATTTATATATAATATATATATAAAAAAACTTTCAGGCCCGCTACGAGTTCGTGTCGACGCTGCAAGGCGGCGAGCAATGGGGCGACGCGACGGCGCCGTGTTCGCGCATCTGGCGTCGAGTGAAGGCCGGCATGGTGAGCTCGCCGCGCGACGTGAGGCTGTTCGGCCGAGGCGGTGCGCGCACCCTGGACTGCCGCTACCGCATCGAGGCGGCGGCGGGCGAGCGCGTCAAGCTCACCGTGCACAACGTCAGCCTCGGCGAGGCGACCGCCTGCGGCAGCGAGCCCGACCCTCATTCCGGGCGGCCGAGGTGCGCCCACGAGTTCGGCACGAGAGAGGCCAGACTCACCATCTTCGAGTCGCCCTGGAAGGACGTGCGGCTGCCCAGGGCGTGTCTGTGCGACAACACTAGCTCGCTCCTGCCGCTCACCCACACGACGTCCGGCAGGGCGATCGAGCTGTCGTTCTACGTCGACAGAATGACGCCCGACGAGGACTTTGAGAGCTTGTTCTTCAACGCGAGCTTCGAGCTCGTCCGGGCGCCGGAGTGTCCCAGGAAGCAGAGGGTCAGGGGCGAAGGTGAGCTCTTTCTCTTGTTGTTTCGAGGTGGATCGAGAAGATGTAAATTATACCGAGACAAAAGATAGACACAACTAGCTATAATCGCCCACCGGCCGAGTGCTTATGACTAAAGTTCTATTCTGTACTGACCGTAACACTCTAAACCTCTTAACCGGGGGAGGATTTAATCAATGTTGGACGGAAATCAACTCCGTCGCGCCGTGACAAATTGACAAACCACCGCCGCTGCTGCTGCTGCTGCTGCACCGCCTGGCCTAAGAGATTAACGCGTACTCTCTACATCGAGTAAACTACTCCTGTCTCTGTGTGTGTGTGTATATATATACACTTTCTCTTCTTGCTGGTAAACTCAATTTGTTCGCTGATTGAAGATGATTCAAAACAACGAGGAGAGCATCTTTTCGTGGAAAAGTCGTTGAAACCGAGCGATATATATTGCCGTTATCGAGCGGCGCTCGAGTGAATTTTCTTCTTCTCGGTATTTTATATATACACAGATCGTCTTTATCGTACTATGGGAATCAATTGGAGTCTCCCAGGGCAAAATAATGGCGTAATAAACGAGGCTTGATTCATGAAATAGTTCCATACCGCTCGATTGCATTCCACGTATATATAGATACAATTTATCGTCGAGTATACGTGCACTCCGCGAGCTTGTAAACACTTTCGAAAATGAAATAAACGTCGATCGTTCTATTAGTAAAGTCCGATTGGATAAAGTCCGTATAGTACATTCGAACGTTATTTTAAACGTTCTCCATTACAATACGATTGAACTCGCGAAAATTCAATTTATACATATATAGATAGAAAAACAAGGCTAAATTCTTGATCGTTCGACGACAGGTGGCGAGTTGCGGTTCGTCTCGCCGCCGCTCTCGCGTCCGGACATCTACTGCGAGGGTCTGCCCTGGCTGGTGGAGGCGCGCGACAACCGCTCGCTGTTCGTGCTCACCTGGGGCTGGCTGCTGCCCCTGGAACCGGCCTCCGTCATGGAGCCCAGCGAGGTCGTCAAGTGTCCGACCTCCAATCGACTGCTGCTTTATTCCGGCTGGCCGCCCCGGCTTCACAAGGTCGTGTGTCCAGCCGATCCCGGCTCCAGGGAGTACACGGTGCACGTCTTCTCCGAGGAATGGCTTGGCAGCGATGACCGGGCTTTGGTGAGTTTCGACTTTCTTTTTACAATCTATTTGTTTATCGTTGCTGTGAAAATTAACTATTTCTGGATTTTAAATATTCACGTATATATGTACAAGATCCAAATAGATTGGATTTTACAGTAAAACCAACGAAAATGAGAAAGATCTCGATGTATTAGAGTAGTAAAATTGTTCAAACAACGCGATACATATAAAAGTAACGACTGCGAACTGAAAAACCCCTGCGCCCTGGTATACAAGCAGAAATTTTTAATATCCCCCGCGCGCGCGGAGAATAAAATGGGGGAATGGAAAGAAGGGATTTGTCTTGAGTCGCATTCTAGCGCGCGGGTACGGCTATATATACATACATGTTATTCCATCTCCTCTCCCGGATGAGTTTTAAAAGTCTGCGCGCTATTAAAGTCAAGAGCCGCTCGGAATATTTTTCGACTCTCACGAGAACGAGATGGAAAAAGAGGGGCGGGAGAGAAAAAAGTCGGGCGTTTCAGGATAATTGAGAGCTTCCAAAAATTACGAGCTGCAAGCCGCGTTGGAATTTTCACATTTCCTAAATATAGTGATTTTCTCCATCATATATAATACTAATGATAATTTTAATCTCTGAGAGCTAGAATTTCTTCATTATAAAAACGTATACCTTGCGACCCTTCCAAGTTCAATGCTACACCTGCGCGCCCACCAATCAAAGCCGCGCGAACCCCGTTGGCCCTTCGCCATGAGTAAAAAAAAAAGGAACGAAGGGGGCGGCCGACGAGCGGTGAGCAAACAGCGCACACGCGGCAATTAGCGAGGAGAGGGACTCCTGGAGAAAGTTTTCAGCGCAAATTGAAGTGTCCCCGGGCGCGCGCGCACGTGTATATACAGGCGGCCGCTCGAGTCGTCCTCCGAGCATTAAAATTGAAACACGCACGCGACGGATTTTTCGGGGATTCGTGTACGCGAGTTAGGTATATATTGTTGTTAAGTGCGCGAGGGCTTTTGTCTAAGTCGTGTTAGTTTAAAGTATGAGAAAGAAAGTTGAATGGAAGTTAAGGTTTTCACGGTAGTAATTTGAGCGAATAATGAAACGAGTTATAACAAACGATATAAGCTTTTATCATAATTTAAAATCTTCCTTTACACACTTTAAACTTTTTTGTTTCATTAACCTCCGAATAATCCTTCCCATCCACAAAAATAGCTCTCCGAAAATTAAAGCACCGTACAGAGGCATGATTGTCGAATTTAAAAAAGCGATTTCACCCTTTATAACCCACTGGCCCCGAGAATTTATTATATACTCTCTCTCTTCGACGGGTTGAATCAGCACAGCGCGCGCACCGCTCAACCTAAAAACGAGGAAACGGTCTCGGCCAACAGCCCCCGGAGCCGCTCGAAATTCACAAAGACATCCCAATCCCGTACACATACACACGTATATATACCGGACGTATAGGTGTATACGTTCCGTGCGGCTGGCCGCTCGAGGACCGGCAAACGTCCGCAGGCGAGCGTAGTCGGGTCACTCGCGCGGGAGGAAGAGCGTTTCTTTGCGGCTGGGGTCGCTGCAGCGTGTAGCTGTGTGTGTGTATATACGAGGAGGGGGGAACATCTTTCCGCGGTTTCGCGATGTCGGCTTGCGCTTTTCGCTTCGGTTGCGGATGCGGAAGATATATGGGGATGCGGAATGGCTATAGATAAGCGCACGTGTGTACGTATACGTGTTATAGGAGAGATATATACTGGGGGGGATTTGAAAGAGGAGTATTTTTCGAGGGTTTGAGGGTAAAGTTTAAAGAAAATAGCGCATCGATTGGGGAATGTTGAAAGTCGAGAGTTTAAATTTAAGCGCGGGGAGAGTGCGATAATATCGACGTGGCAAAATTCGCAGGAATGGTATAATGCCGGCAATCAAGGTGTGTCCAATGGTTTTTAAATATATTCCGAATGAAGTTTCGAAACTTTGATTATAAGCCGACTTTAATCGCTTTTCCGTTAAATCCAGGCTAATAGCCTTTTCATTTAATGACTGTGCTAATTGATTTTCCCGAGAATATTAAGAATATATGTAAGAGCCGTCGGCGTCATTTTCCAAAAAGCGATCGATAATATAACCATTTGCGTTTTAAAACGAGAATCGCGTTAGGCGAATTTGTAGCTGGGTTTCGACATTTTTTTGTCCGAGCTAACGCGCCGGATGGGCAAAGGGAATTCTTTAAAAACATTTAAACGCTTTGACACTTATTTGAGCTGAGAAAAGCGCTCGAAATTATGGCGCTATTAACGGACTTGGCTTGAACGTTAGACTCGGTAGACGATTAATTAACCTATATCCGGTTTTCCATTAATATTGGCCGACTATAATTTAACGCCTTCGACTACCCCAATAATTTTATCGCAAATCTGTAATTAATATCGATTTATCGCGATTCAGGAGCTAAAGTCATCAGAGTATTTTCTCGTTCATTATATATATATGTGTGTGCGAATTAACTTCGGGCAATAATTCGAAAGATGACATACCATATATATAACTTAGCGCGGAGAGTTAAAGAGAACTACGGTAATTTGCCTATTAACGTGCCGTTCTATTAAAGCTTCAATTAGTTCAACGTCTTAATTTTATATTAAACAACGAAATTCAAACGCGCTTCATGCGTACTGTTTTATTTTTCACTTTGATAAGTAAATATACATTTTGTTAAGCAAAAAATTAAATTTCTTTATTCTACTTTAATTTAATTATATATAGTAGTTGTAAATACTTTAAATTTTTGTACATTGATCTATTACCAATTTCTATACTATTCATATAAAACACTGTTGATCACTTTAATAAAATAACCTCTTTCACCTCTACAGGGCTACCCGGGTCCAGCGCGCTCTCCGGCCCTCCTCCTGGACTTTGTGTCCCGGGAGCCAGGTCAGGCGGCCGCCTCCTGGTTGGAGATCTCCAAGAGCCGGGCGGCTCTGCGCAGCCAGCTGCGACTGCTGCCCGAGCGGGAGATCGAGAACGGGAGCCTGAGCAGCCGGGACTGTCCGCACAAGTGTCCGGAGCTCGGGGCCTGCATAGCCGCGAGCCTCTGGTGCGACGGCCACGTGCACTGCCCGTCCGGTCACGACGAGGCGAACTGCGGCAGCGGCGCCCGACTCCTGGGACTGCTGCCCTCGGCGATGTGGCTGGTACTGGCGGCTGTAGCCGGTATCGTCACCGCCTTCGCTTGCCTCTTCGCTATACTCATCAGCAGGTCAGTGTATATCCATATAATTCTTATCTGAAAATGTCATTATATAACGATATTTTAAATATTATTGTGCTGGTGGGTTGAGTGATTGGGTTTCCAAATGACGAACAAGTTGATTATATGCAGATGAAAAATGAAAGTTAACGAGAGTCTTTTACCATAACGATAATAATATAAGTTAATAATCATGGCGCTCGGCTGTAAATTTAAATTTGACGTGTATACCCGACAACAATACCTCCGGTATTTTAATATAATAACGGTATTTTTAATTGGCAATGAATTTACACACGCAGCCGACATGTAATTGGGTTGATTGGAAGCCAAGTCAAAGCCGCTGCGCGAGCAGCAATATTATCCTTGCCACTCCCCACCCCCGCGCACACACACACATACACACACAAGTACGTACATATACACAGAGACGATCGGGCCTTTGTTCGAGCACGCGAACGATAATGACGATGATAACGGCGATGGGAGGAAGGATTAGGATTAAGATCGCGATAGGGAGGATATAAGGCCGTGCCACTACACCCGTCCGGCGAATGAACGACGGGGCTTAATCGTACGTCAGCGCGTACATCAAATCAGCGAGAGAGAAAGTATAGCAGAGGGACTGAACTGCAGCCTTCAGTTTCAAACTGCACTGAAGAACTTGGTGCGCGCGCCTTTTTGCGAGATCTTAATTAACATCGCGACGACGACGACGACGACGTGTGTTGTGTGAAACACCGGCGAGAGGAGGCGCGAATTCGTGATTCGAAAAGGCCTGAAGATACACGCCGCGCGGGGAAAATATGTTAATGCGGGGCTGTAAATTCTCTTACCGCCGTTAAAAGCAGGAGCGCTACACGAGTTTATACACGCGGGTTTTCCGTATAATTTATATTCATCGAAATTATTCAGCGGGCCGATATTACGGTAATAACAGTGCAAGTTTTAACGGATTTCGCGTAAACAGCGCGCTCGGTAATAAAGCGACAGAGGAGTTCGTCTTAAAAAAAAGGGACATAATTTATCGGGGAATTTACGAGTCGACGCGCGTAAATCTCTCTTAGACAAAGTAAAAGCGTTTTTATATACAATTTTATTGTTTGACAGGCTAAAGACACAGGCCAAAAAAAGAAGCAAGGAATCCTTCCTCTCACATAGCCGTGATATAAAAGCGAATCTAAAAACAGCGCACACGCAAGCCCCGAAAAATCCATATCAACTCTCCCAATATGTGTGCGTGTGCGTGTGTGGGGAGTGATACGTATATGTACATTTCCTTTATCTGTGATGGTGGTGGCGGTTGTTCTCACTCTCTCTGCGCAGGTCCAAGGCGCGAGCCAAGCGGCTGCAGTACGGTGGCACGTCGAAGAAGCCGCGACGCGCCCCGACGGAGGAGACGCTACTCGGGGCTGCCTCCTGACAGCAGCCTCCCGGCTTCGTGGAGTACATCCACGTCGACCGGGAGACGACTGTCTAGCTTCCTTGTGCTGCTGTGATGGGCTCCACGCACGTGTCGCCACGACGCTGTTTCGCCGTCCGGGCTGTGGCTGCTGATATGGCGCGAGTCGTTTCTCAATGCCACGGGGGGCGCGGTATGTGGCCTGACGTCAAGTATTGGTAATTTGGGCGATTTTTCCGTTGGTAAACGTAAAACATAACTTTGGTTTGTAATTGTAGATTAGAATTATACGATACTTGACGTCAAACTCCCGCATATTCTTACGCGCGTAAGAAGTACATGCGATAATGTACAGA
>JAPYZP010006893.1:0-10454 GCA_030522985.1 Torymus sinensis
GTCAGATATCAAAACAAAACAAACATCACAGCGAGTTGTTTTGGAATTTATACTCTGAATTAATATACTTTACATCTGACGTACGTTTAGCAAGAGCCTTCATAATTACTGAAGGTATACTAAAATAGGTTCATAATGTAAGTCTGTCCCCTCATTTCTAGCGAGTATAGTAATTATTACGCGAACATTTCTCTCCGTGTGTATGTACATTTTCATTGAGATCAAACGATTCGTTTTTGAGATATTTGATATTCAAAATTTTCGTATTTTAGAAAGTCAATACGTCCCATATTTTTCTTTGTAGCGATTTCTGAATTTTCAAAATTTTAATTTTTGTTTTTTTTTTTTAATATTTAGAACGAATATTGTTTATATATTATGAATTCTCTGTATGCAAGATAAAATTGTTGATGAAAAAGTAATTTTTTGTAAATAGGTTATATTTCGAAATTAAAAAAGATATTGACATAAATTCTTTTTATTGCTTCCTCCTAGAGTAAATTGTATCAAATCCCTTTCAAATTTTGGTGAAAGGTATTTTTTATATACTCCACGAATGAGTTCGTTTTTATGAAAAATTCATTTATAAATTCATATTATCTGTCACTCCAAGAATATTAGATAAATGGATTCAAAATTATAACCACTTATTAAACTTATTAAAGAGTATACCTTGCTAAAATTACAAAAAATTGTATTCATTTCTTTTGGAGAACAAAATTATTTTATAAAAAAGTATATTTGCAGTTGTATAATATAACAAGATTAAAAAATAACAGATGTAGCTTTTTATGATATCTTTAGATGAAGTATTTAGATAATAAAAAAATACACTCTCATGATCAAACATTTTCTAGAAAAAGCATATTTCGATTACGAGCGATCTGAAATATCAACAATCATATCTGAGTCGAAAAATTGCACTGTTAAAAATATTTTTCTTTGAGAAAGAAAAATTAATTCTTTGTAATATTAATAAATGAATGTAGTTAGAATTCTGTCATAAAATGATGTAATACTTATAATTTTTATCATTAAAAATTAAGTAAAGGAATATTTAGGTTGAGGAAGCCAAGTGCCAATGAATTGGCAGCGGTTTTATTTAATGTTCACCATTCACAAAATCATAATTTTTGGGGGAAAAAGACGATTATTTTCGTGAATTGTACATACATACCATCCTCGCGTAATCTCGCGATACTAGGGTCAGTTCTTCTGGCCCTATCGCAACTATCATGTAAAATCGTACTTTAGGTCCTTAATTTTAAAATACTACTATTATTCTTTAGCGAGAAGATTTCATTTTCAATAACTCTGTACAGAATTGGAAATTTTACAAAATCAGTGTGATATCGAGAGGTTTGTAAACACACAAACCTTGTATCAGAATTTAAACAATACGTCTATAATCCTTCAAGTCCTATTGAGTGTTAAATGAAAACATGTACATTATTTCACCAGTATTATCTCTGCCTTCGTTACGAGGAAAATGAAACTCCAAATAAGAGAGAAAAGATGCAAGAGACTAGAAAGAAAGCCAAAGAGAAAAAGAATAGTGAACTTTTGTGAATGAGGAAGATAAACGAATCAAATAAAATAAACAAAGATATTTCAAAAATAACTCTTGGTGCTGTCGAATCGTGTAATTCTGACGAACCTGTTGCTAGAATCATTTTGACAAGGCAGTCTCTTAATAAATCGAAAATTGCTGACAAAACAGTGTATATGGAATTTAGGAGTCAATGCGATAGTACTCCAAAAACTTAAGCATCAACATAAATGGTATACAACTCAAAAGAGTAGAAACCACCAAATATTTAAGTATAGTCTTTGACAGTAACATGCGATGGAACGAACACATTGTTTACGTGCACAACAAAACAAAATATCTCACATTCATTTTCTATAAACTAGCGAAGTTTATGTCAACATACTGCCTACGTATGGTATATTACGCCTTTTTCCACAGTATCATTTCCTACGGTATAATAGCCTGGGGAGGTACGTATTTGAACAGTATTAATTTGCTAAAAAAACTGCAAATCAGGTTACTCAAAATAGTTAATAAAAATAAATTTATCACTGATAAAGATCCAGTGTACTAGTATGAATCACTAGCTTATTATTACAATGAATCACAGTCAACATATCTTACCTCTGATAAAAATACAATAAATAAAAGTATTCAGATTCCTAAAAGGCTCATAACCATTAGCATTAAACACAGTTTCATCAGAGCATTAATGATATTCAATCGCTTACCTAACGTATTAAAAACTATTACTAGCATATACAGTAAAAAAAAGGAAAATAAAGAAATGGATAAAAGAAAACATTTCAGTATAAAAATATATAGGTTGTTTTGATGCCTATATTGTTATATTATATTTTCTTACATAAAATATATTTTTATTTAGAATCTTAGGCTAAGTTAGTAGAAGTAAGGTTAAGTTAGCTTTAAGTATACCGGACCAGCGAAAAGGAAAACAATTTCCTCTGCTGGATTATGCTTCTTGTATAATCTAAATATGTACTTGTTCAGTGTTTACATGTATATTTTTGCCCTTCTGTATATTTCGAGCAGTTATTGGCCCACAGAGAGGATCACGCCACATTCCTTCGTCACACCATGTCACGTAAGATATGCTTCTATCATTCCTGCGGACTATGATTAGCCTAGTCCCCGATGGTGTAATTCCCCCTCTCTCGCAAGGCCGCGAGCTGCTCGACCGATAAGATGGAACCAGATAAGATACTCGCGGATCAAACTCGCGTGTCGAATAACATTATAAATTTTTTGAAAAATACAAAGACCAAAAATGGCGCGGCGGGACAGAAAAAGGACCATGATTATTTTATAAAAAATGGTTTCAAGCTTGCTGAGACATCTTATGTAGACGCGGTCGCAGAATTGTCTGCAGACATCGAACGATTACGAAAAAGCACTTACACTGAACCGCCGGGCATGCTACAACAACAAGATCAAAATAACGCGGGTAAAAGCAATAACGTTAAAGTTCCGTGCGTTTCGGTCCCATTATTTTCCGGCAGAGTGAATGGGAATCATACAAGCAGCGATTTATCATACAAGCAGTCGGCGAAAACTTTAAGGTCGCGTGGGATCTGCTCGAGAAACGATACGGCAATCAACGTCAGCGCTTGGAACATCATTTAGAAAACTTACTTCAATTAAATACTATTGGCCCCCGAAACGCGCAAGATATTTCAGATCTACTCGATACTGTCGAAGTCACAGAACGCGCTCTACCAATACTCGGTTGCAACATAAAAGTGTAATCATTGGTTCGTCCATTGTATAGTTCGTAAATTAGATTCCCATACCAAGGAAACATGGAAAACTTCGCAAGAGTCGAAAGACGGTTTTTAGCTCTACTCGGATCTTATCTCTTTTCTCGAAAGTCGGCTTGACTAACTGGACCCCGAGTACCAGAAACAGGATGCCCGTTCGGCGGGCGGTTCTCCCAAAGGCTCAATTAATAATTCAGCCCATACTGCTCAGATAGTCAATTCAGATTCCGAGACTAATAGAAAAGGTCAAGCCAATCACCTGCTGAATTCATGCGATCAATTTAACTCCATGTATCCACAACAACTCTTCGACCTCTGTAAAAGGTTGAAGTTTTGCCTAAACTATTTGCGCAAAGCGCACGGTGTTTGCAAGTGTAAATCTCCATTTCGCTGCTTAATTTGTAAGCAGAAGCATCATACTAAGCTTTATTTTACAAACTCAAATTTGCTCTCCCCAAAAGAAGAGGAAACTTCCGTAGGATTTCCGACTTCAGAAGTTTCTATAAGAAACACCACCATCGCAACCTTAGCTACAGTCAAGCACACTGTTCTACTCGCCACCGGAAAAATTTTTGTCTCCGATTCATTCGGAAAATCCGTATCAGTGCGCGCTCTGATAGTTCCGAGTGCGCAGCGCTCGTTCATTACGGAACGCCTAGCCAACCAACTGACGATTGAACGTCGGCCGACTTCAGTTGCAATTCCCGGTATTGGCCGCCATGCTTCCTCGCAAGCTCACGGAGAAGGAACTATTTCGCTTCGATCTCAATTGAATAACTCGTTCAGGTGCTCATGCGTAGCCTTAATTTTACACGAGCTGAAGTGCCTACCGAGTACTGTGAACACTACTTTTCGTCTACACATTCTCGTAATTCGGAAGGTCGTTTTATCGTCCGACTTCCATTGGCTAGGAGAGAACCATTTTTTGACTCTCGCGACACCGCAGTCACGTGCCTCCTTCGTTCTAAAAAGCACCGCTATCGTAATCCGGAACTTCAAGACGCATATTCCGCATTTATGCAAGAATATGTGCATCTCGGACACATGCAGGCAGTTTCCCCTCATACAAAAACCCAAGTTTCATATTTTTTGCCACACCATGGAGTGTTTTGCGCCGGATCAAACAAAATTCGAGTTGTTTTTAACGCCTCTCAAAAATGTGCCGCCAAATACTCGCTAAATAACCTGCTCTGCCCTGGACAAAAACTACAGGCCGATATCGCGAACGTGATCACCCAATGGCGCTTCAAGCGAATCGTAATCGTGATGGACATTGTAAAAATTTTTCGTCAGATTCTGATGCACCCCGAAGACCTAGACTGGTAGAGATTAATTTGGAGAGAGGACCCGACGTTACCGATAAAAGAGTATCAAGCTCTTACCGTGACGTCGGTACTATGTGCGCTCTGTTCTTGGCAATGAGGTCGCTCATTCAACTAGCTAAGGACGGACAAAAATCACACCCGAGGGCTGTGCCATTATTATTAAATCAAATTTATGTTGACGACGTTTTTTAGTGGACGATGAGCAAGCAAGGCTCAACGAGACGAGTTAATTGATCTCCTAGCATCGGTTGGCGTGACCTTGGGTGAGTGGTCCAGCAACACGCCCGAGATGCTTCGCGGGCTCTCCGGAGAAGACATAGTCCAGCTTCCTACTTCGTCCGGAGAGATAGTCTCCACTCTGGGACTCTGCCACCTATCACTACCCTCGTTTCGAAAAGAATCATGTTATCAGACACGGCTCGATTATACGACCCTTTGGGATTTAAGGCACCGATTTTGATTCAAACTAAGATATTATTACAGGAGCTTTGGATGAATCAACTTGACTGTGACGTCCCCCTGCCAAGGGACCTGCTGGATTAATGGCTCTCCTTCCGAGCTGCACTACCTCAACTCTCTGAAGTTCGGATCCCTCGGTGGACAGGAACCTTAAGCAGCGTTAATTGGCACCTACATTCCTGACGTGTCGAAGCGAGCCTACTTAGCGGTCGTTTACGCAGTCGTCCCTGGTGTTACCCCCACCTTGCTAATGGCAAAAACTCGTGTCGCGCCGATAAAAGTCGAGACCGTCCCAAGGCTCGAGCTCTGCGGTGCAACATTACTAGTACGTCTAGCGAAACATTTGATTAAAGGTATGTTACAGCTACCCGAGTCGAAGAATTTTTGGAGCGACTCCAAGGTTACACTCGACGGGCTACAGAGCCACCCATCAAGATGGCCGACGTTCGTGACGAGTCGCGTCAGCGAAGTCGGCTGGGCATTTCCCGACGCAGTGTGGAGACACGTGCCGTCCAAGGACAACCCCGCAGACTGTGCCTCGCGGGGAATGAGTCCTCAGAAGCTCGCGCAGTTCGACCTATGGTGGATGGGACCAGAGTGGCTTCTTCGAGCACCATCGGAGTGGCGCGTCCAATCAATTTCACCACCCAAGCCCCTTCAACTTCTCTCAGCTGTCGCGTCTACCGCCGCCTCCACGATTGAAAAGGACTTTTTGCAGTACTACGAGAAGTTTTCTAGTCTCTCTAATTGTCAGAGTATTTACATATTGTTTTCGTTGGAAGCAGATTTGCCTTCACGCAGATTTGCGAGTCGCTAGAGAACTATCTTACGCTCACGCAAAACATTTGTTATTTAAATTAATCCAAAAGCAACATTTTTCGTCTGATATTAAATCAATCCTAACAGGTAAACCCGCATCACCGCGAAGTATGTTAGCTCGCTTGTCGCTATTCCTGGACGAGTAAGGCCTAATTAGAAAGGCCTAAAGCAAAATCTACGAAAGGCTATGTAGCAATTTTCATATGTCTTTCTATTAAAGCGATTAATATAGAGGTAACCTCCAACCTCACCACGGAATCATTTATGGCAGCCTTCTCTCGTTCTCCAGCTCGTCTCGGTCTCAGTTCGGTCGTCGACTCCGGCAACGGAACCACGTTCAAAGGGGCCGACACAGAACTGCAGCGCTTATTCACTCGGACTTCCGCATTCTCGAAGGAGGTCTTTTCGAATGGAAATTCATCCCTCCTAGAGCCCCGCACTTCGGCGGGCTATGGGAAGCAGCAGTGCGGAGCTTCAAAAATTACCTGCGACGCGTCGTAGGGAACGCTACGTCCACGTTCGAGAAGTTCGATACGGTGGCGACAAAAATCGAGGCTTGCCTCAACTCGAGACCTCTGTGCACTCTAAGCAACGAAGCCAACGACCCCGCAGCGCTCACTCCCGGGCATTGCCTGGTCGGATCCGCACTGCTTGCCGATCCCGAGCCGGTCCAGGACTTGACTACGAAGGTCACCTTCAACACCCGTTGAAAACTCGTACACCAACTGCGGGACTCATTTTGGGTCCGTTGGAGAAAGGAGGTATTTTCTCAACTTCAACAACGAGACAAGTGGCTCAAGCCTCAGCCAAATCTCAAGGAAGGCGATTTGGTAATCATGACAGACGAGTTGGATCCCCCAGCTGCATGGCCATTGTCCATTATCACCAAGACGCACCCGGGCAACGATGGCTTAGTCCCAGTCGTCTCTCTTCGCACAGCCAAGATCGAATTGGTTCAACCAGTCGTAAAATTACTACGAGTACTAGCCAATAACAACCCTGAGGCGACTCACGTTCACTTCACAGCAATCTTCAGTACCAGCGGTCAGCACTAAAGATACCAAATAGTATATCCTAGTTCCTTAGGTCTCCTTTGTAACACGTGCGCTTAGTATGCTCAGTACGACAGTATATAGTGTGATTATTCAATTGTAAATGGTATAAGAATAGTATACGTGAAATGCTGCATGCTGTATGCGGTATGATCATATGCTGAACGACACTGTACAAAGTATGTTGCATGCTGTAAGTGGTAGGAGGTTGTGTGCGTAATGACATTGTACGCGATAAGATAGTTGTTATCTCTTTATCTGTACTCGAGAGAATTTATCGTAGATAGTATGCTTCATTGCCGCAGAGACGGCAAAGCGGGAGGTATATTCAGTGTTTCGATGTATATTTTCGTCCTTCTGTGTATTTTGAGCAGTTCTCTGCTCGCGCAGAGGATCACGCCACATACCTTCGTCACACCATGTCAAGTAAGTCATACTTCTATTATTCCTGCGGACTATGATTAGCCTAGTCCACGATGGTGTGATTCCTCCTCTCTCGCCAGGCCGCGAGCTGTTCGACGCCCCGACGAGGGCCCATCAAAAGACAAGCGCTCCGTCAACGGCACTTGCGTTTCTCGCTTTGCTCTGAAAGCACTTGCCCCTGCGTGAGCGTCCACAATTTTGGTCGTTAGTACAGAGCATTCCTCGCACAACGCAATCGTAGCTGCTGACGCGTTCTCTGCCCTATTCAGCGTCAAATTACTTTTCCATTATAGTTGAGATTTGAAAACAAGACTTGGATTTAAAGTTAGAAATAAGTTTAGTTAATAAAGACAAAAAATTAATTTAAAATTTCGACTTGGTTTATTACGCAATTTAGTGACCTATCGTCCTTCGCCACTCGATATAGAAAATTCGGGTAATAAAGAAGTAAAAAATTCGCATTTTTACAGTTGCTCTGTTCCAATGGCCGGTATTCAATCGGGCGGAAATTCAACAGTACTTATTAATTGTACCTACTCTGGTTAAATAAATATAGTTAAAATATAGTTAAATATAAGGAAAATGTACATGATTGGTCTGACGGAGGCAATTGAAAGAAATGCAACAGATATCTTTATTAGTAGCGACGTTTCGTTGGCCTGGTCTACCAACCTCTTCAAGCTATTTTATTTAAATAGAGAAAAGTTTTTTATTATTTATATATGTTGTGTATAACTATCAATCGCAAAACACATAGATTAAAAAACAATAAATACCTTAAATAACTAAAAAAAATCTAAATAACAACAATTATTTACATACTAAATTCCACAATAATGCTCTGACGTTCACTAATACGACACTAGCCAAATGCTACGGTTTACCAAAACTCAGATTCGATTCACAATAAATGTAAAATTCCATTTGTTGAAATAGTGAATTGTCCAAATTTTTATTTTCAAATACTTTTTTCGCGTTCAATAAGAATAACTATCGACAGATAGAGGGTACTCCGATGGGCTCGTCCATCTCTCCTCTACTTGCGAACATAGTAATGGATGATTTAGAAACGAATTGTTTAAGTACTTTAAAAGAAAAACATAATCTCAATCCGTTATTTTACTTCCGTTACGTGGACGACATTATAATGTGCATCGACAAAAAACACATCGATTTAGTAGTCACAACTTCTAACTCTTATAACAATAGGTTACAATTCACATATGAAATAGAACAAGACAAAAAAATAAACTTCTAAGATATGGCACTAATACGACATAACAATACTATCATTACCGACTGGTTCAATAAAGCTACTTCTTCCGGTAGATTAATCAATTTTCTTTCTAATCATACAACAAGACAGAAAATTAACATTGTATACAATTTAGTCGATAGGGCAATTTCTTTATCTAACAAACAAATCCATAGAAAAAATTTAGATTCCGTAGTCCATATTTTTCAAAATAATAACTTTCCTCGCAATTTCATTAATCGTTTCATACATATTAGACTGCAGAATACCAAAGACAAAGGTCATCAAAAAAAAAAAATCCAAGACAACAGATTTACTCCGCTCATCACGTTGCCGTTTAATGATCCATTCAATAAAATAGCATCTATTTTAAAATCATTCAATTTCAGAACTTTACCTGTAATTAAGAAAAGATTCAGTTCCATAATAAAATTAGAGAAAGAATACAGAGAAGTGGGATCGGACTAATGTCGTATATCAGTTGGTATGTAAATTATTTCCAGCGTCATATGTGGGAGAAACCAAACGTACGGTAAAAACAAGAATCAAAGAACACCAAAATAATAATAACCCTAATGCAGTGGTATTCCAACATAGGAGTGAGCACTCATACGAACTCAACTGGGATAATACCAAAATTCTAGACTATGAATCCCATTATTATAAACGACTGGTATCTGAAATGATCTACATAAAAAGTAACAAAAACAATAACAATAAAAAAGAAGATGTAAAGTTTTTAAACCCGGCTTATTTTCAGTTATTTAGACTTTTAAATTAAACGCTTGTATGGTTGGTTTTTCTACATATATCAAAATATGTATACAAATACCCTTTCTTGTTTGTAAACCTGTGCATTAGTACAGTCGCACTGCACACTATAAATACGTTTGCATGTTGCGTTTGCGCTTACTTTGACGATATGTGAAATAAATTAGCCTGAAGAGGTTGGCAGACCAGGCCAACGATACTTCGCTACTAATAGTTAAATATATAAATTCATTAAAAAAACTTTGGGACAAGTAAGTTTTTATTTGCAGCAAAGATATCGTTGTTCTGGGAACTTGATTATGAATAGAAATAATAAAAAGTCTCTCAGCTTTGGCTCCGGGATCTAATGATGTCGTAACGAAAAAAAAGGTTACAAAAAGAAAGCGATCGAAGTTGAGATCTACTTTTATACGTCTAAAACCATTTTGAATCGTTGTAAAAAAGTAACTGATCGTGATACGGGTCTATTCAAACTTCACGCTAATTTCGAGTTTGTCATTAAAAATTATATGTTGTGATATAACTAACCAACAGTGTCTGTATGACACATCTTTAAAATGTCAAGTGAAAACTATTGATCTCGTAAATGATTCTTGTACATCCTTTTACTTCAAGTGGGTAATATCTAAACAAAATAGATTAGGTAAAAGCATGGTGTGACCAATCAGGCTGGTGCAGAAGGGGATAATCGGAGAAACCTCCGAAGAAACATGAGGAAATGAAGTGGACGCAGGTTACGGGGAAGAAGAAGCGGGAAAAAGAAAAAGGAAGAAACCCTCCCAAAGAGCGAAAAAAAAGAACGCTACCAAAGGCACTTCTAATCAGTGCCAATAATAACGCATCCTACGCTGCTATATTAAGAAGGTCAAAGAAGGACTCCGAGAAGATGAGCTGAAGGACACTATCGACAAGATACGGAGGACTAATAACGATAAATTATTGATAGTCCTCGACCGGAAAAATGGAGACAAGCTGGAACCCCTACAAAGAAAAGTGGCCAGCATATTGGGCAATGAGGCGGAGGTATTTGGAAGATCCCAG
>JAPYZP010006895.1:0-15706 GCA_030522985.1 Torymus sinensis
GTCTTGCCCGGGCGTACCATCTTGCCCGGGTCTCCCCTATATAGAAATATTAATATTATAACTATATTTAAAAGTCAAGCTTTTTAAACCGAAATGTTAGTCCAACCCTATTACATACACTTTCTACATTTACCACATTTATTTAGTGAATGTGTAGATAGACGTATTACATTTTATTAAGCTAGTTTTTAACATAATTTTGATCAGAAATGATTTTTCAACAATAAATGAAAAAGATATCAGGGTGTTATCACATCTTTAATTTAATTTAGTCCTGCATTAACTTTAATTACAGTCCAGAGTTTATAAATTGGACAGCAGTAAAAGAAAATTGTTTACCAAGTGATAACTTATACATTTCTCGATATACGCATAGTCATTTTTACCTTAATGTAACGTAAACATCGCGTGCAGTTTATTTGTATTCCGCATCAAAAATCAGTTATCAGTGTTTATTATTTTTAATAATCTC
Source organism: Torymus sinensis (assembly GCA_030522985.1). Classification (NCBI taxonomy): domain Eukaryota; kingdom Metazoa; phylum Arthropoda; class Insecta; order Hymenoptera; family Torymidae; genus Torymus; species Torymus sinensis. The sequence continues at coordinate 473 of JAPYZP010006895.1, forward strand.
CACGAAAATTTAACTAAATATAATATAAAGCTTCCTCTATATAAAATAATTTTTTTACTAATTTTTTTTACAACCCAATTTTTGTTTTATTTAAAAAGTTTGTATTTTAAATAATGATATATAAAGCTACGTAGCAGTGTACCTATTCGAGGAACTTCATTTAACCGTGAGTGATCTCAACTGGTTAAAACGCCGGCTTCAAAATCTTAAGAAATACATGGAAGCAATTGCTTCTAACGATAATAAAAACCGCTGCCAATTCATCGGCACGTAGCTTCCTCCAAATTAATTTATCATTCCTACATATGTATATTATATAGGTTTTAAATTTTAAATATGTTTATTTATGCTATTTTTTTTCAATGTTTTAATAAGTACGTATCTTTATTATAAATAATTGTGTTTCATATTATAAAAATTGAAATTATACGTCTAATTTTGATTTTTTATTTAAATTATAGGTATAGCAAACCTGCTCCAAAAGGAAAATTCGTCACATATTTTTTTATATATAAATCGATCCATAAAACAGGATGTTTTTAAAGAACACATTTCAGAGCAAAATCTTGCAAATTAAAGGAGTTATTACGAGAACCTCTAAACCAAATAAACTTACAAGTAATACAGGTAAATCCATCGCGAAATCGCATAAAATCAGCATTACAGATGTAACGAATCACCGGCTATTCCTCGCGGCGTAAATTTGCATTGCATATAAGGGCCGTACACCTCTACCCGTGCGTGTCATAATCTTAGCAGCGGAATACGGGAACGCGCGTCGCTGTCGCCGATTTTCCGGCGTTGCATCTTATAAATAAATAAAAGTTATTCACTGGCCAAGCGAGTCCTTGGTGATCTTGTATCGACGTGCATAAAGAAGGAGGAGAATTTTAACGACGTACTGTTTGATACATTGGATTGTGTCTATTTTTAAATAAAAATGAAGAGGAATTAATTTAAAAATTACAATTTTATTAATTATCTGGAAGCAATATTTTTAAATACTTCTTCGGTTAACATATCATGAATTCTAAAGAGTTAAGAATTTATACGCATAGCTCATCCTTAACTATTGTGATATATTTTTCATAGGATTATATGCTATGAGTTAATCTTATCTATAATATCAATCGGATGTATCGCGTAGATTATACATAGTTTGTACTCAATAATTCATCAACAATTTTACACAATATTTACTCCTTAAAAAATACCCCATTTTCAATACCGGAAAGCAATAAAAATTTGTTTAATAAAAAGCGCAATCAAACCCATATCTACCACGCTATACGATAAGTATCCGTTCAAATCACATTTCAACCGCCTGGAATTACAAAGCGATCGACATCTCAAAATTCGCCGATCCCCAAGCCGATAAAACAGCGATCCCCTTCCATCCACACATACACAGTACGTACCCACATCCACACGCTTAACCATCGCACCTCTGTACTTATTCGACCGCGCGCAGCACACAAACGGTCGCGCGTGCATCAAAGGCAGACGAGCAGCCGCAACAGCAGCAGCAGCCGCGTATATATATATACCGGCTCGCACCGTCCGGCCGCTATTTCGTGATTATCATCCGCCCAATCGCCTCGTCTCTCTCTCTCTCTCACCCGACCGCGCGAGAGATACGCGCACTCGCGAGCGAGCGGCCGGCGCACGCAGTTTCGATCGTCCGGCGAGTCGCGACGGAGGCGCGCTTCTCTCTCTCTCTTGTGCGTGTGAGTGTGCAAAGAGTCGAGTTGTGTTCTCCAGGAGAACGCGGTAGGATACCCGGCGTTTTGGCCCGACGCCGTGAGTTGAGAAGGTGAGAAGGCTGTAGGATATCAGAGCAGCGACACGGGTGTTCCCCCGAAAAGTGAGTGAGCTGGCGACTGGTACGTGCGGGGATATAGGGAAGGATGATGAGAGGGCGAGCGAATTGAGCGTATGCGAGTGGGTGATGATTGATCGGCACGATGAGCCGATGATTGTGATGAGGATGATGGTCGCTCGCTCGCTCGGTGCTGGATGAGGTGGTGAAGGTGAAGTAGGCGATAGATGAGGTGAATTGGTGATTCGGGCTTTGACGGAGCGTGCGAGCGTGTCAGATTGAAGACAGGTTTGATCGTATTATTGGCGATTATAGGTCGGATGGGTCGAGTTGATTTTTAATGGATATATACACGAGTTTATTATCTTATGCAACGGTTTATTATGTTTTAGTACATTTTTAAGTATTGCGGTGTCACACTGCGCCTAGCAACGTGATTGAACTGTTAACTGAAAAATGATTTATGTAATTTTGTTAAATACTGATAAGTGGCATGAATTTTTAAGTCTGATCGATAATCTGCAGTTATTTGTTAATACGTTCAGTTAGATCATTACAGATCGATGGATTTTTCAATTTTTTCTATCCATACAGGTCATAGTATTGATAGTCAAGGAAATATAAGCAATTTTCAGCGAAACCTCTTTATTTAATCTCATTTAACAAATTGATGATAATCGGTTTTGTACAATGATAAAAAAATTCTGAATGTAGATTAGATTAATGTACACAATCGCAACCAGTTAATAAATTATTATTTATCGTAGATGCATTTAACATTAATCAACCACAGATGAATTTATTTTATGCATATAGTACTGTTTCTGAAATGATGGAATAGTAACGCATAGACATATCTAAAGGATGTCCTATAGAAATAAACTTTCATTATCAAAAGAATGCACTTATAATTAGCAACAGTTTCTCGCTAATCTCCCACACTCATTTGTTACGATGATATTCCCCCAACCAACTCCATTTATCGACAATCGGACGTCCTTTGTGAAAATGTAGAGAAATATATAATGAAACTGATAGAACACATTGCGCCCCAGTATTTACTAGCGTTAATCTTTATCACGTGACACGCGAAACAACGATCGAAGATTCAAAATCAATGAGGTAAAAAAAAAAACGATCGGCATCTCAATAGATTGTAAAGCCAAGGCCTGAAATTAATAAAATAACCTACGCGCCGGCAACACTGCTGCGTGCACAGATGCCGCACGCATTCATAATTTCTACGCGTTTCCGTAATTACTCCGTTGCGTAACAAACTCGTCTCATTTTTCACGACAATCACTCTCGGCAATCATTCAATCGCTATAAACATACAAAAATCTCGTATACGCGGCGGTGATGTTTTCATTTAAAATCGAGACGTCGCTGTTTATTATATCTCATCGGCATATAGGTAAATTAATCCCGTTCAAGTGGTCGATTATACTCCACTACAATAACACAGAAGCACAATCGTACGCATCATACAGAGATAAAACTCGCACCATCACGAGCGAACAAAAATTATCAATCAGTCCGGAATCGGCGTGCCTCGTAATTCGCGACGGCCAATAAATAATTAATCAGCACGCCTGTACTCCTTATAACTACTCGACACAACAATGAAGCCTTGATCAATTAAAGAAAAACCGTGCCACCCGCGCTTACGTGCGCGTCCTCGCTTATATTATCGACAAGACACGGCGCGGCTGAATTCGCGCGCGTTCGACGCGAATTAGCCGGAATTGATGAATGGAGAGAGAAAGTCTTCCGGTGCGTGCGTGTGCGTTTGTAAGAGGTCTTTGGGTCAATGGTTGGCCGATTGTCGTGACGCGTTTATAGTGGGACAGGAAGAGAATTAACATATTTTAATGGTTCATGGTTATTGGTATATGTTTATTTATATGGATTTTTATAGGAGGGAGTTGGTGATGATGATTCAGAGGAAAGTTTGCGAGTGTGTATACGTTGTTGCAAACTACTTTTCATTTAAAGGGGTTTCAAACTGTAATTTCGAGAGATTAGTTTTTTTACTCTATTTTTACTGATTCGACCATTTAGATGTGCGAGTTGATTTCAGGAATCACGCGAGCTTTCGTAGATGTTTATTTTCAAAATTATACAGTTACATCACGGTTATCATTAAGTGAAGGAATTTTATAAAAGCAACATAAATTCATGGTTAAAAGAAGAGTTTTTTTTTGTTAAGTAAAATCTTTTATTAGTTAATTATTGATGATTGCACTGTTATGTGATGCGAATGAAATAAAAACTTTCCACTAGAAACATGTAATTGCGTTTATCGCAGATACAATTTATCATGATGTCATTATGCTTAAACAGATTATTTAAATTTAAAGCAAATTAAGCTAAACTACTTTCAATTGATTAAGTACTCGATGATTTCGTCTTACAAATTGTGGCCGGGAGCCAACTGTGAAAAAGAATGTTTTGAATTTGGCACATAAATTAAGAACTGCCAACAAATTGATTGTCCGATTTTAATAGAAACAAAGTGTTCCTGAATTTTTTCCTTTTTGATGTTGCACCTTTTTATTAATTTTTAAGACGACATAAATCAATAAATATGTAAAAAAAATAATAAAATTACTTTATTCTATTTTATTTTGAATTCGAACACTAATGAAAATTAAAAGTTAGTTTCAAAACTTATATCTTACGTAACGTTCGATTAAGTCAGACTCCTATTAATAAGAAATATCTTTCACCCTATTTTTAAATTTTTCTAAAGAAAGACGAGTTAAATTCCAATTTTAAACTGAATTTCAAATCATTCAATCGTAATTCTAAGACCATTAAAACTTTTTATATTACACGCATAAAACAATGTCACAAGAAGTTCTCTTAATCAATCAAACGTCCACTGCCAATTCGACATCCAACATTTTAATTCGCCAACATTTACTTTTTCCAAAGTATATAGTACCGACTAATTACCCGCTAATCTCTTTGTCATAAGATATAGCACGTCAGCTTCAGAGCTCAAGTGATTTGTCGCATCTTCCGCACCCGCACGGGAGCATTGAATTGAAGCGGCGATAAATAAAAAAGGAAAGAACCTCAACGAATTTAAGTGCACTGCAAACGCCCACGCGGTCCGCCGCATTGCACACGTGTACGCGCTCGCGCTGTCGTTGACGGCTGCTATGAATGCTTCGGTTGCGACAAAGTATATAACGTTTAGCGGAAGGTGCATGGTATTCGATTCGCGCGCGAGAACAACAATAATAGCCGTATATCGAGTGTAATTGATCGAAGGTTTTCCCGCAGCCTTATATATAATTTTTTTTTTGTTTGCTTATCGGCGTGTTTGTGGCGCTACAGATAATCTTGTTTTCGATGCTTATTAGGATTATTCGCGTTGAATATTAAATGCTAATGTCACGATGATAATGATTGATACTTATCCGTATCGAATAAATAAATTTATACATGTATATATACTGAAAGAATGCGATTGTATATTTGACACTTACAAATTAACTTGCTCCGCGCTTTAAATATTTCCGTATAAAGTGCCACCGTACAGATAATAAATAAAAAATCTTTAGCAATAAACTTTTTATCGTCACATTGAAAAAGAGCGATATACCCTCTATATATAATATTTATATGGTTATATACGTATATCCTATCGCTTTATCTCACAAATCTGATGAAACAACGAATCTCTCGTCAGTATATTATATGCTCTGCATTCACAGGGGAACGCGCGCGCGCGCCTAAGCAAGAATGAGCGGCAACTCGAAGTGCGGCTTTTGCGGCATCTATCCGAGCTGGCTTCAGAAATGGGCGACCTCGCGGAGCTTCATCGCGGTATACGGCCTCCTCGGCACCGTCCAGTCGATGGCCTTCATTTACATGGTCGTTAGCCTGACGACCCTCGAGAAGAGGTTCAAGATACCCAGTCGCACCACCGGTGAGTATCATTTGCCATTGACTTCCTTTCGTGGATTTTTCGAAAGCGTGTATAGGTCAGATGAAGGTGAGGTTTTTCAAAGGTATTTTTTAGTTAAATACTTCAATAAGTTTAGTGTTTCTTCTGTCAATGAAGTGTAAACTTCATAGTTGGTTATATAGCAAACTATAAAAGTAAGATTTTAAACTATAGTAGTTTTACTGAAGTCGTGATTAAAAATTAACCTTTTCGCACGTAGCAATAACCGAGGCGAAGTACTGGACATCTCAGAGACTCGCGAAAATTCATTAAATAATTCGTCGCGCTTACGAAACGAATTTTCTGTTTGTCGGCTGCTGGAAACACGAGATCCACAGAGTCGCTTTTAACGCAGCCGCAGCTACTCGCCGCTAAGTAGGTAAGTGCTCGGTCGCGGCGCGTAATTGTAGAAGCGAAAAATCCGACGCTCCTGTAGAGCTTCTGTCACATCACCGCGCGCGGCATTTATATATCTCCTCTACAGTATATACGCGTATTATTGTCATAGAAAACGCATGTCACGTGGTTCGCTGTGCGCTTTATCGCCGCGTCGGGATTAAGCGCCCGCATATACGTGGAATAGCGCGCTTTTTCCCTACCGCGTTATGCATTATATGTGTGGTTCTGCTTCCGCGCGGTATCAGTCGCGCTGATAATTCGGCGATAACGATCGCCTACGGCAAAATTTACGATTAAGAGCCTCGAGACGGCGACGGGTCTTCGATTCCTGATAACTGGCTACCCATTGTGCGACGGAGGCTTGTTTATGTTCTATAAATAAAGAGAGTGGGAGTCTGAGGCGAATATAATACGGTGAGCAAATAACCGCGCTGTGTTGTGATCCGGTTTTTAAGAAATCGGAATCAGGAGACAGGGATGGAGGAGCAAATAGAAATCTATAAGGATTTACGATATAGAGTGGCAATGAGAGAGTAGTGGATTTAGTTGGATCAGTTGTTCTTATTATAGTTCAGAAATTCAAAGCGATGATTATAATCACTTAGTTGCGGTTTATGCTGAGGATTGGCTAAGCATATAGAATTTCCAAAATTTTTCTATTTACTTACTCCCCGCAAATATATTCTACATTATAATTAAAAAAAATCTTTTATAATATATAATAGGAGCGAAAATTTTACATGAGTTATACGGGTGCATTCGATCTACACATGTATTTTTTGTAAAAAAAATCTTTAGTAGAATATTATAGCAGGGAAAATTTTACACTGACATTAAAGAGAATGTTATAAGAACAAGACGATATTAGATATTATTGACTATTTTTAATAGACAAATTTTGTCCACGTATGAAACCACAGTCACCTCTACATCCTGTAATTCCCTACTCTTCACTACAGGCATCATTCTCTCCGGCAACGAGATATCGCAGATCCTGTCCATCGTCCTCATCTACTACGGCGGCTCGGGCCACAGGCCACGCTGGATCGCCGTAGGCGTGGGCTGCAGCGCCGTCTCCTGTTTGGTACTAGCCCTGCCCCACGCTATCTACGGCTCGGGTCAGGACGCCCTGTCCCTCACCAAGGAGTACATGAACGCCAGCCTCACCAGCTTCGGCCTCACCCGCAAGACTGATTTACCGATATGCTCGAGAGATAGCCACCCGGAGCGGTGCGACGAGGATAGTCTCACCGACATGAGCGTCATTCCCAGGTTGCTCGTGTTCTTCTCGCAGTTTATCCTGGGAATAGGGACGACGTTGTATTATGGACTGGGACAGACGTACATGGATGATAACACGAAGAAGAAGAATACGCCGATGTTGCTGGGTAGGTGTTTTATGCATTTTTAGCGAATTGAGGGTTCATTTGGTGAATGATGATGGGAGATTTTGAAGATGAGTTCGCACGTTTGCAAAGAAATCTCTATATAATTATAATCATTGTGATAATCATGTATTTTTCGGTATTGAAGAAATCCAATTCATTTAACAAGAAAACAATGAATTGAATGAAGTTCATAATCAGCAAAAAGTTTACTCAATCAAAACATATTTTTTCCCATTCCTGGTAAGCTCGCATTGAGACATTTTCTCATTATCGGTGCGCCGACGCGACAACAATGACTTTACAGAGTTTTTCACCAAGATCATCATAATCTTACTCATATTCCGTTAGGTGATCGACTTTATCATCTGATAGCTATCATGATAATTAAGCAGCTTTTACTAATTATAAGTTCAAAGAAATATTGCATTGTTGAACTTTTTAAATTGGCTTATCGCTACGCGCCTTCAAACACGTAAAGTGATAATTAAATTCTAAAATTTTAGTAGTACAGTTTTGTTGTGTGAGTTTTGATAAACATAATTTAATACATTGAAATTACTGTCGCAAATCAAGTTCTAAATATATAAAAATAATCATAAATAGAACTAATTGAATCAAATTTAAATTCAATTTAATGACCGTGTATTAAAATAGCTTAATCTCAATGGGGTTCTTCTTGAAATCGACCTGTCCGATAAGAAGTGAATCGATATCAATAGCGTGATTAAAATGTAGAACATCCTGCATTCAATTTGTATAAAACAATTGTTAAATAAAATTTGTTTGCTCACGATAAGATATACTGAACAAATTTGAAGTAATCTTAACTGGAGGTCGGAAAATATCAGGTGCAATGAAATAATAAATTCCATGCTTAATTCCAACACAACGAAGATATTTTTCGAAAGTTTTAATTTCTAGTGTAAATATAAAACGATTGTTACGAAATTTTGATTTCACACTCTTCAACTTGATTTTATACCCTCTCATGAATATTGAAATGATATATAATTTACAAATGACGCTCTTCATTTGCCTTTATCATGATCGATTGAGTTTTTACCATAACACATTTATCTAGGTAGTTTATCCATATGATAAAAATTACGTTTGGGTAATACCACATTACAAGTATCAAATTACCGAAAAATTAACATCGTGCAATGGTTATTATCATTTAAAAAGAATGATTGTTATTTATTTTATTTTTTTAGGGTTCACATTCGCACTTCGCACAGTTGGTCCTGCCCTAGGATTCGTCCTTGGTTACCTGTGCTTAAATATCTACATTGATCCATCGTTACATCCAATTATCGATAAAAAGGATCCACGATGGTTAGGCGCTTGGTGGCTCGGATGGATCATCCTTGGAATCGCTATGGCGGTCTTCTCTATGCTTTTGGCCATGTTTCCGCAAGAATTACGAAAATCCAAAAGTTCCAAAGATGAGAAGTCTCTTAGCGTAAGATTTTGAACTTTCCACTCATTGTATTTATAAAGGCTCTTGCTAAACGTACGTCAGATGTAAAGTATATTAATTCAGAGTATAAATTCCAAAACACCTCGGTGTGATGTTTGTTTTGTTTTGATATCGAGGCGATTTATAAATTCTTCTCCTAAACCATCATTAATTTAATTATATTTCATAATTTTTTCTTAGGAAAGTGAAGTGCCCTTAAAAATTGAATCGAAAAAATCCGAAATATCCGAAAATGACCAAAATACTCAATTAGCCGAAAATCCATCTATGAAGGAGTTTCCGAAATCAATTAAGAGGATATTAACAAATAAACTATTGATGATGAATATATTTAGTGGTGTATTTTACGTTTTAAGCGCATCTGCATTTATGAACTTCATAGCTAAGTATTTGGAAGTTCAATTCCAAACGTCCCCGGGTGGAGGCACTGTGATAACCGGTAAATTTACTTTTATGAAATATAAAATTCATTATTACGTTTTAGAGAATTAAATAATACTTGGTATCTTGTAATTCCTTGTAGGTCCACTGACTCTGATGGGAATGGTTCTCGGTTTTCTGATCTCAGGAATCGTAATAGGCAAATTTAAGCCGGCCCCCAGACCGCTTCTATTTTGGAACGTCCTCGTGGGAATTTGCTTCTTTGCCGGACAGATCTCATTCATGTTCCTAGGATGTAGCAGCGGTAGTATTGAAGGAGTCAACTTTGACACCATGAAGTGAGTCTCGTGAGTTTCAATTATAGACGTTGTATGAACACTTTTATTAATCTCAGTAACTAATTGTCATAAGAGCATAAAATTAATATACTGACACAATTCGATAATAACAAATAATTGAATAGTTAATGTTAAATCTATTTTAGATTAATAAAGTTACAAAATTGATAACGAACTGATGTTCCACTTGCAGAATGAACCTGACAGCGCCGTGCAACGCGGCCTGCAACTGCGATTTAGTCAAGTACTCACCGGTGTGCCACGAGTCTACCGGCACAACCTTCTTCTCGGCATGCCACGCGGGCTGTCGATCGCTTGTCAACGACACAACCTTCGGCGAGTGCGCCTGCGCGTCCGCCATCACGTCAGTATTCCACGAACGAAAGCTAGAAGGCGCCTCTCTACGTCTGGACGACGATTCCCTTAATAGATTTCCATCGTTGATGAACGACAGGGTGACAGCTGGCCCCTGCAAGCAGAACTGCTTCAAGCCCTTCGTCTGGTTCTTCCTCGTCTCCACGATCACAAATATCCTCGGATGTTCTGGGAGGATAGGGAATGTCTTGCTGAATTATAGGTGTGTGGACATAAAGGATAAGAGCATGGCCCAGGGAATCGCGCTGTTGATGGTGTCCCTATTCGCGTTGATACCTGGGCCCATCATCTTTGGAGCGATCATGGACTCGACGTGTATGATCTGGGACATGTCTTGTCAGAATAAGGGCAACTGCTGGTTCTATCACAGGGATAACTTCCGATATTACGTGAATTTAACCGCAGCGGGTTAGTATTGACAATTGTCACAAGAGATGATGTTTATTGATACACTGGAATCAATGAAGATTACGTTGTTAATCTCGTGTTTTCTCATTTCAGCTCTTTGTCTAATCGGAGTAGTTTTCGACGCCATTGTGTGTTATCTCTCGAAGGGCATCGACTTGTACGGAGACAACGATGAGAAGCCTCCGCAAAAGATTTCTCCGTTCATGACCAGCGAACTGAAGCTGAACACAGACGACAAACAAACGTCGTAACGATTGCGCCCGCAATCCTCGTCCACAGATTGAAACCCCCAGCGCGTTTCGCGTCACTACATTTAAGGAAACCGAAAACGCAACCTGTAAATACAATTATACTTTTAGCTCCCGCCCCTTTCCCCCCTCGTAACTTTTACCTTCCATGTAAAATATATTCGTGTACACAGCCAGCATTGTTTACCCAGGCGCTTTTCTCTCGGACAGGCAGATAAGACCCGTCTGAGCGCGGAGCGAGCAAAGGGCGTGTATAAAAGTTTTCCTGCTCGCGAAAGAGAAAGAAAGAGAGAGCGAGAGAGAGAGAGAGAGAGAGAGAGAGAGAGAGAGAAAGTAGAGAGAAAGAGAACCTTTTAATTCTTAAGCCCGGCCGGATTGGACCGGCCTAACGAATGCGCGCGCCCAGCGGTAGGAGGAGTTTTCTTTATCGATCGTCGGCGCCACGGGCGCCCCGACTATACTACTACTTTGCACCTTTTCGGCTCGCGCCGAGAGATCAGACAGTATTTCGCTTTCTGATGAAGTGGAGGAGGAGGAGGAGAAAGAGAAAGAATTAGATTAGTTTGTATTTTTATTACTCGATCGCGGTAGGCCGCAAGTGTTTGTAAATATAAGAAAGGCCAGAATAACATTGAAGGGCGATTATTTTTTATTGTTGAACGTTTCCTTTATAGGAAATACCGAAGGTTTTATTGTAAAGTTTAGATGTAAGGTGTAGCTTGTATACACGTTGATAGCTGATCAACTTGTTTAATTATTAATAAGATGATGTTGAAATAAAATTAATTATTTTGTATTACGCGTGAGTCTTGTGACCAACAAACTGATCATTAAAAAAATGCACGTTCCAATATATCCAATTCTATCCCGATTCAATCTTTCATTTGGAATTTCAAACCTCTGACAATTATATCATTATCGCGTTGAAAATGCTTTTAATGACAACTGCAATCTCAGACACCTCCGCCACTGTCTCAACAATTACATTCATATCTACCGAACCTCTCAACATCACTTAACATTAACTTCATACTTCCAGTTTCCTCTGCACTTCACCCTCACCTCAACCTTCACAAAATCCCATATCACCGTGCATCTCTTATCGACAGTCTCATCACGCTTCCCGCAACGTTTCACAACCACACACGATCTTTCGTCACATTACCGCTCATTTCCAGAATTCAACCTTACACATATACACAAACACACACACACACACACACACACACACACACATACGTGCGCACACGCACAGATACACACACATTCGAATGCAAAGCTTGCGCTAGAGCTTTTCCCTGGACGCATGCCCTCGTGCAGCGGCGACGAGCGGAGAGCGCGCGCGAGTCTAATGATCCTAATCTCACTCGTCCGGCCTTGATTCTCCGCGCCGCCGTCGCTGTGTGCATATGGGTGTGTGGGTGTGTGTGTATGTGTGTGTGTGTGGGTGTGCATATATGGTTGAATACTCGGGCAATTTAGCGAGCAAGCGCCCGCCGGCAAGTGCGTGGCGGCGGGATGGTAGATATATGCACTGTGGAGTAATAGAGAGGGGGGGGGGAGCGAGAGAGAGAGATAGCGAGAGAGAGAGAGAGAGAGAGAGAGTTAGGAGCGCGGCTAATTTTTTAAGATTCGCGGTTGTGCGGGAGTTGTTTGATGAGATTAGATGTTTTGGGGGATTCCCATTTTGGAAATAAGTCTTTTGTTGTCGTTGGGATTGGGGTGTGGTGTGAGTCATCTTTCACTGCTTTGCGTATTATCTTGAGAAACGACGAGGGAGATAAGAAAAATGTACGGTGTGAAAAAAAACGATTGATAAAGTTTACATTGCATTAGAGTGTGCAAACGAAATATTTCGAAACGTTGAAAACTTACTCGTTCTTTTTACTCGGATAACTTAGATTCAAAATATTGTGATTGACTTGGATATTTTTACACGTCGATTTACATATGTAAATAAATAACTACTGTTATAAACTTGAGTGTTACGCTGTAATAATGTTTATGAAATATGTAATCGAATGCTACTCTAATATAAAACGATGATGTACAGAATCCATGATCTATACTCGTGCTGATTATGCAATTGAAACAAAATGATTTTTCCATTCGCTTATCGGAAAAATAAATACAATACGGAAAAATCAATGCGCTCGGGAATTCTTGTATCAATTGTCCAATGATAATGAGGGTAAGCAAAGGCAGACGATACTTCTAGAATGTCAACAAAGGCAGATCGTATATTAAACTCCTCGAGATCTAGGAATCTTTCGATCCTGCACGCGCGAGGCCATTGACACGAAATTCGAAAATCATCGTGATGATACACGAAATCTAATGTAGTCACTTGAGAAGAAAAAAAAAGAAGTATTGCGTAAGAGATTTTTCTTTCATATTGCAACTGCCGACAAAGATTATCATTTAAAATTTCATGATTTATAATTGTGATCCTTAAATCCTTGCGTCGACGCTAATCGCAAAACTAAACTTTCGAGTGAACACATGTACACTTTGCGCTTACAGTTTCTCAAAAGCTCGACAATCACTTAGATTTACTGCTTTTATCTGAAAGAATTTTTCTCGACGAGGATATTTATGGTTAAGGACAAACCGTCGAGATCATGGCGCCATCCGCGAAATCTCAGTAACTGAACAACTATACAATTAAAATTGAATTTGAAACAATCCATGCAAAAACCACATTTTCCGAAACATCCCCATTTCCACCCCCCTACACTCCCAACTCAATCAGCACACCACAAAGAAGCGGCTATTTCCTCTCCCCCCGAAAACTCAACTCGCGGCCCTTCTTGCAAAATAGCAAAAGAGCAACGCACGTTTCGCCATCGCCGTCGTCGACGTCGACGTCGTTGTCAAACGAACGAAATTCCGGCAATTAGCCGGGCGGGCTATTAGCGCGCGGCCGTTTACTGCGCCATTAGCGGAATGCGAGAATAGGCGCTCGCGGAAGCCGGAAACGCGTATACGCGAGCATGCGCGCGCTGTCGACTATAGTGGCTGCGAAAAGAGCAAAGGTGCGCCTGTGTGTGTGTGTAGGTATATTGGCTCGTGACTGGCGGGTGCACGACGCGTGGTTTTTCAGTCCGCGACGTAGTGTGGTGGTTGTGATGGAGCGTACAGGAAAATTATACGAAAACAAGAGGTTCTTGGGGTAAAAGGTTGGACAGTCAAATTGCTGTTCTGGATTATTTATTATTATTTTGAGTTTTGCGCTGATTCTGCTTAACTTTTTAGTCAGCTACTATATATTATTGATAAAAATTCTAAATAAAGGATATATTTCGCAATGACATGTCGTTTCGATGTATAATGAATGGCATTATCAATAAAAGGGAATCAAAATTATTTTCAGACTGAAGAAACCGTTGCTATATCTTTCATTCGTTCAATTTTTATCTATCTTCATTGTATAGAAAAATAGCACATTCCTTTGAACCTCCATCTCATCCCTCTGTAACCCGAGCGAAACTTCACACTCCCCACCATCTTTCTCGCTCTCCCTTCCCCTACACACATCGATCATCATAAGGGGAGCACGAAGTTCGGCGAAACACAGCTCAAAAGACCATACACACACACGCACATAGCGTCGAGGAGAAGAAGAAGGCCCGTACCGGTTTTCTCGGGCGCTCGCGCGCATATTCACCGCGAGAGAGCCAAGGCGCTCTCGCCTCATTGAATCATAATGGGCGCACAATGCGCGCGTATGTACGTGCCTCGGCGGGCCGCGAGCTTAGAAACTGCCTGCTGCTGCTGCTGCATCGCTGCTACTGTTACTGAGGCAGATGTATGGTTATGTGTGTATGTGTGGATATGCGGTACTGGTCGATGGGCTATTTCGACGTTTCAGCCCCTCTGGAGCGCGCAGAGGTGGTAGTGGAAGGTGTAGCGGGCCTCTTGCCGACACGTGGTCTAAAATCTAGTCTTGATATTATTTCTTTTCACGGTTGTTTCGTTTGTTTTTTTTTTACTGGAAATAACATTTCGTGAATGAGTTTTTTAATAAAATGTGGCCTCAGGAATCGAAGTAGGTATGTTGATGTACATTTGTTTTCTTTATTCAATATAATTTGATAAAACCGGTACAAATGCCGTTTATGCGAAGTCTATTACAAAGTTACAGTTGACATTACAATATGACATTCGGATTGCAAAAATTTCTAAATGTAAAGGCGATTGAAGTCGAAAAAATAAAAAGAAAAAACCCCCAACGAGATCAATAATTCATTAGGAAAAAAATAATCATTCCAAATATAAAAAAGAGTAATATAATAATTATCAATGCTCCAATGCATTATGAACATCGCTAAAATTGTTCTTTTAAACAGAAATATAAGCCTCACAAGTATATTTCGATTAAATTATACCATCAAATCGCTCTTCAAACCATACGGCATAAACATTCCAACCGCCACCCAC
>JAPYZP010006910.1:0-15009 GCA_030522985.1 Torymus sinensis
ATAATATACTCTATTATTAACCCAATTTAAATTTGTTGAAATTATAGAAAAATAAGTACTTCTCTTCTTTGAATGTATATGTTTTAGTGTACGATCGGATTATCTAAAAAAAAAGTTGAAATCTATATTTAAAAATACACAAATAATATACGATGTAAAATTATTTTTATACATTTATATATATAATGTAACAAGATTATTTCTTGAATCAATGCAGCTATAGCTGATTTATTTTAATTGTATTTTCACATATTTATACCACTCGTCTGTATTTATATCATACCATAAACCGAAACGACAACCAAACCACCTACCCCCGCATTTTTAGTCCAAACAACGGACTCGCGCAAAAAGCCCTACCACGCGCAACCTATAGCATCGACCTACAACCCACGCTTTTTTTCTCTCTCTCCACGACGGCTATTAGGAAAACGAAGTGTGCACTCTTCGCCCCCTCATACATCATTTACATAAAGCTCGAGCATCTTCCGTCGACGCGTCTCGTAAACGTCAACATCGCGCTGTAACCGGTTCCCTCGCGCGAAAGTGCCTGCGCCCTATACGCGGCAATGACAGACGTCTCCCGCATTATATAGCCGAAAAAAGTGCGGCGAGGAGTGACTAGACGCGATAAACGTTGACACGGAAGCAGCCCGTGACGGAAGCGTACATATCCGCGCGGTTGCGATAGAGGCAAATAAGCGCGGGCGTGGGCTGTCCTCGGCTATACGCGCATTAGCCTTAACGACCTTTTAGCGGGCGAGTTTTTCGAGCGTTCCTGCGCGCGCACTCCTTTTTTCCGCGAGCGCTGCCCCGCGAGATTACCACAGAGCAGCACGCAGTCATCCCCCTGCACTGCGCGCTATTCTCTGTGCGCTAGGCTATGCCATCGTCGACTCAGCGACTCTTAATATCGACTTCTTCCGGCGCGGTGGCAGGGACACTCCAACCGCCCCCTCTGCCGCGAGCACTTCGACGAACCAACGGTCCCTGTTAAACGCTTTTTACGCCATTTGCGAGCGAGAGAGGAAGAGGGAGGGAGGGAGTGAGCTCATCGTGTTCGCGCGGTGCTCAGGACGCGGAACGATGTAAATTTCGGGCGCGTCGTTTCGCTTTCATAAAGAGCGAGCAGGAGAGAGAGAGAGAGGGAGGGAGGGAAAAGACTGCTATATTCATTGTCCTCGCGTCGGGTTTCTTGCGGACCTTTAAAAAATTACGTCATTAGCGCGCGCAAGTGAGAGAGAAGGAGAGGGACGAGCTAGAGAGAAAAAGTGGAGCGCGCTGCTGCTCAGTTTTGAGAGGTCGAGTGTGCGCGGCGAGCGAGAAGTGAAAATGAGGAGACTGCGAGAGCAGCGCGCAATGCGAACTTGCACTACACTTGTCGTGTCTTTTGTCTTAAGCTGTGCGTACGTTGGTGTGTACATGTATGTATATAGCTGTGAGAGTTCTTTAAATTCAAACAGGATTTGAATATCTTGCGCGTCTGCTGCAAGCTCAAGGTTTAAGAGATAAAATTATTATGATGCTGCTTGCACGATGAATTGCATTTTGTTATTTTAATTTTTGAAAATGTTTGCCGTGGTTCTATAAAAATAGGAGGATCTGATGTTTATTTTTATATGATATCGAATTTACGACAATCATTTACGGACGATCATGTATCATTTGAAGTCGACAGAGCGACTAAGACTAGGTATATCATCAATCAGATTGAAATCAAAATAACTGGGCAAATACTTCTTTATTTTTTAACGGCTGCAAAATGTTGTCTGTACTTATTACACTTCTGAAAATTTCTTAGGAATCTGACTCACGGCAATTATGTTTATATTGCCACCGTTCCATGAATTTGCAGGCTTTTTAATAAACTTTTAAAATGATATAACCATAACGCAGGCCTACGAAAAGAAAATGTGGTTTACACCAGAGAGTAGATCATCATTTGTTAGTGAATTCTGACCCCCTAAATATATTTCGGCGTTGGAATTGCACCATCAAGTTTAAATTTTGAGATATCTTACAATGAGTTTTTTGTTACATCTAGGGGAAAATGGATATAGAGACGTGGAATTTTGACCCAGTGGCATATATTTTCAGTATGTATCAATGAATAAATTGTCGCCGTAAAAATTTTGGAAGGCGTAATTTTCATTTGCTTATCCATATAAAACTTTTACTTCACGTTTTTGAGTAACACACATTCTAAAGCTTCTTGAAACACTCGACTTATGGGCATTTTCATTGTTTTTTATAAAGAAAACTTTAAGAAACTTTTATTTCAAAAGTGATTAAAGTTTTATATGCAAAGGTTCAAAAATCTTTAAATTACGTTTCCTCGAATTGAACAACAGAGTATACGTGCTCTAAAAATTGCAGCAATTTTCCGAATGAATTGCAAGTTCTTTTAAACCTCAATCGTGCAAACAATTAACATAAAAATTAAAAGATCTACTTTCTAAATTTCGTTAAAATAAATAAAGCTGCCGACGCGTTCTCCCATTCCCGAAAAGTCTCCTTTCCATTTTATTCGCTTTCGCAAGAAAGTTCCCCAAAGCCCATGCGCTAATTAAAGTCCCGAAACGCAAACAAAGTCCTTTTCGCGCACGGCTAGAACTCGCCCGCGCACCAAGCTCAAATCGCTTAATCGACTGGGGCATTCGTGTAAAGGCAAAAAGCCACGTCGAAATCGCCACTGGTAAAAACGACGGCGAGTCTCCCGCGGTAACACGCGGAGGAATCTCTCGCAGGAAGGCGGCAGGGCGGAACGAGCGAGGCTCATCGGGAAAGAAAGCGAGATCCCGCCACCGATAAAATATCCAATTTAAAGTTTCATCGTAATTTTACGATTCTTGGAAGTAAATTAATAGTATTATCAGCCGCGGTCGGACCTGACAGTCTCGCCCGCTCCTCCCACCCTCTCTCAGACTCTTCGATCGCGCGCGCGTGGGCCAACTTCGAAAATAAGCAGAGCTATTACTCATTATACCGGGCCGCCTTCTTATCGAATGCCCCCTCGCGCCTTTTCCGCGAGCGCGCGCTCGCAGAAACCCGAGAACCGCGTAGGCCGATTATTCGTGAAAAAGATAGGAGAGAGAGAAAGAGAGAGAGAGAGAGAGAGAGAGAGAGAGAGAGAGAAAGAGAGAGACAGAGAGAGAGTGAACGAGCTTATATTCGTTCCCGTCGCGTCCTCTCTTACTTTTGCACGCCGCAGCTCTCGCTCTCTCTCTCTCTTGCGCGCCGTTTTATTACATCGCCGAACTCTTAATTGATTCGGCAAACTCGCGGGGGAACGGGGACAGCGCTTGGCTTTTCATCGATTCGAGTTTTAAGCACGTCTTCTCGCTCTCCCACGCTCTCACTCTCGGGGGTGAAATTACAAGATTAAGGAAGTTTCCGATGGTTTTTATACGTTATTTAACGCGAGCTGTTTAATTTCATTGGCGCCGCGTTATCAACGCGGCGCTTCGCCTATATTGAATCGATTACGGAGTCCTTGTTAATTAATTGAGCGTTATTATCGGGACAAATGAAAAATCGCTTTCACATTGATTATTCGAGTAGCATTCTTGTAGAAACTATTTAAATGCCTTTTTTGTTCGGATATATGCGATAAGTAATGAATTTTTGCATTGACAATTGGTAACAATTTTTATCTCGCAAACAATGTACACAAACATGCTAAAAAGTCGCGAGAATTCACAGTAAATTTCTTTCTTAATACTCGATGTAGGTGGCTGAATACTGTATGTTATAAAACACAGAAGTCAGAGACAGACCATCTTCAACGCAATATATGGCTCAGATTTGTAATTGTTATTATCTTCTGTTGTTTCCTCCTGTTATTTTTGCTTTTTATTCCTTCTCTCGACGGTTTTTCTCTGAATTTATTTTTAACAGAACCTTCGAACTGTTTTACAATAACAAATATTGTTTATTTGCTATATAAAATTACATAAGTGGAATATAAAATAAACGTTAAAAATAGTTTATAAATGTATTTTAAAATACTGTAAAAGCTTTTTTAAAAATAAATATTTTATTATCTTTATCTGATATTCAGTGGGAACGCTAAATTTAATATTTCACTAGTTTTATGGAGAGTAAAAGGTTTTCAATTAACGCGGCGTTAAATTACTCGTTCAAGATAAGCATGCAAAACATTTTAGACCGTTTCAAAGTGTTTTACAACTGGCCTTTTCATGGCAAGTGCAAAATTTAACTGATAAAATCGGCAGGAAACTTCTCTGGTTTTATTGACCGAGAGATTTCGGGTGAATTCAGTTTCGACGAGAATTTACTACCTAGATTGTATTTTGATACATGAAGTAGGTGTAAGGGAAAAGTTTTAACCCTTTAAAATGTTATAAATAAATGATTATTTAACAAAGTTACTTGACTATAGTATGTAAAATACATAGATTCTCAGTGCTTTCTATGTTCTAAACATTTATGCTATCTTACATATATCTTTATTCGAAAGAAATTTTCTGTTCGATTTTAGAATAAATGGATTATCGGATCGATTACACTTCCCAAGATTTGATCTAATGATTTCACCTTGGACTTGTTCGCCCGGAATCACATGACTCTAAAAATAGAATGCTCAGAATTCAACTAGGTCACATTTTGCATACGATAGTAACATGATTACGTTTGTATCTAGTTTGCTGAATCTTCATTAAAGAAAGCAGTGACGTATGTGTCTAATAGTTTTCCTTTTACATAAGTTCACGAAATATTCTTCGTTAATGTCTTGTTTAATTTTGACGAACAATATTGTACGATTCGATAGAACATATATGACGAAAGTACATAAAGATATGGTTATTTCTACTGTAAAAATAATCAACATCCTTTATCCACACACAGCTGTACCTATAATAACCTGCCTCAAAATCCCGTAAAAGCCATCATAAATCAACTTTTCAAAAGATCCTTCTATTTTCCGTTCAGAAACCGCGAACAGACCGCAATCTCTCTATCCGAATCAAGATTCATTATACGCTTATCGACAGCTCTGCAGCCATCCTGTCCAATTATAAACCTCGAAATTCGAAGTTTATGCATATCGGGCTCTTCCCCAAAATAGCAGACATCCGCCAACTTGGAATGCGCTCGTCGCCCCCCTCGATTAGCATCCCAGCTATTTTCGCGTTTACACACACAGGACGAAAAGTCAAAGGTCTCGCGCCGAAAGGAATATAAGTGCGCGTAGTGGGCGCCCGTCTCATGGGCTTATACTCCTTGCCACGGCCCGGCCGTCGTCTTATCTAATGTAAATCCTTTCTCCCGGATGGAAGCGTCCACGCTGCTGGCCGCCCAGGGATCGAAGAACATAGTATATATCCCTATAGCCCTGCTGTGCAGTGTATATATACATATACACGTGTATGTATGTATAGGTAAGTGCGCTCGCTCGCTCGCCGCTTCCCACGCGAGTAATTAGACCTTTTGCATAATGGATCGTGGTCATAACGAGAGATAAACTCCGTGATATCGTAATTCAAGGAAGAGGCCCCGGGCGCGCCCCCCGACTTTATACTTTCCTTTCGACACGCGTGCCGCGCGCTCCGCCGCGCGTGTATAAACATCGGCGAGTGTATATTGTAAGCTCGTGCGAGCTTTATATTTAGCTTACAGCTTTGCCAGTGTGTGTGTGTAAAAGGGGTAAGCAGGCTTACTGCATCCTCCTCCCCGCGCCCTCGTACTTGCGCGATCGAGCGGCTTTTTGTTTAGTCAATTTAGCGACTTCGCCATAGGCTAATGTAGATTAACTGCCTTTTAATTGCTTGATGCATGCGGTTACCATGCGCGTGCGCGCGTGTGTGTATACTTGTGTGTAGATTAATTTATTTGCATATACAGTTTTAACGGGAGGATGAAGTGAGAATTAATTGGTTGAGCTTGATTTCGTACCGCGCGGCTCTGTGTCATAGCTAAATATTATGGATCGTCCATATTTTGTACGGATATATCTCTTAACACAGTTGAACAAAGCTTTCGAAAGGTGATAATAATTAATACTAAACGTTTCGCGCTCTAATCCTCAATTTTTTCATAATCTTTTTCTTCTCGTGAAACGGCGAAAGATAGGGCCCATTCAACTTTTTTTACCGCGCGATACAAGAAACGTAAACGAACCTGGGCAGCTCGCAGTATATATGTATATAATACTGTACGTCGCGTGACCGAAATGATTCGCCGGCGGCCGATCGGATTGGTTAGATATAGGAATTATGCCGGTCAAGATCCGACTGACCGAACCCTATAGTGCTTCGTATAGATATAGGGAGATGAAGGGGGTGAGAGAGGGAGAGAGACCGCAAAGTACACAAGGAACGGAGTCATCGAAGTTCTAGCCGGGCTTCGCTCCCGATTCTCGCGGGCGCACAAGAGGCTCTCACGCCGTTCAAACAGGAATTTATACCTACAGCGCAAGCTCACCCAGTTCGCGCGATCGGTTATAGTTTGGTATTATTTCGGTCGAGTCGCGCTATATTCCCTGTGGTTGTTTAATTGTAAAGTTTCCCGGCCCGGGATTTTTCGGCGGTGATGCGTGGGTCGAGTCGTGTTTTCTCGGATATCTTGATGGGGTAAAGTTCGTGCGTAAGTGGAGATTAAGAGATATATAGGGTTAATTGGGTCTTGGCGGGGAATTGTTTTCCTTGTATTTTCAGCTTATTCAGATTAAATTAACAATCTGATTTTACAGTATTAATACAACATATGAGGTTTGTTAGTTTTTCCAGTAATCGTGTGACTGAGTTAATAAATCATTTCAATATATTAAATTTTAAAATACTAACTGACTAATTGTAAGTACTACGAGGACTATATACTTAAACCATGTGGCGAGTAAACATGCTTCTACAATCCCCACTTCCTCAAAACTCCTCCGCCAACTTTACATATTGTCTGCACGCGAGTGCATGATAAAAAGCGCGACTCGAGAGAGACTTTTTGTAGCGACATATGCCCGCGCGTTCGCGGCCGAGAAGGTAAACGAGGCTTGAAGCGATTAAAACGCATACTTCTCCTCCCTCAGAGAGAGAGCTTTCAAAGCCCCGTCGACGACGACAACACGGAGAAGACGCGGGGCCGCGCTCAGGTATACTCGTGCGCGCCGATTTCCAAGTCACTCTCGACAAGACGACGACGACGACGCGCAATTACGTGTCATTAAGGGAAACGAGGCTGCTGGATATTTCGATCGCGTGGCGTGTGCACATACATGCATATATATACACACACACTACAGCCGCGTGCACGTACGCGCCGGGGCCAAGACTAGGGCGCGTGCAAGAACCAACGCGGGGCAAAAGCGATTAGCAACCACTTTACAAGTTAGCTCTCGACCCCGCCGGCAGCGGCTTCTAGGATTACCTCTCTCTCTCACGTGCGCGCGCGTAGCCGAAATTTTAAGCCAGCCAGGAGGACGTCGTCGTCTTCGTTGTCCTACTGTGGCACAGAGGCGAAGCGCGTGTATGTATTAACGTCCCCTTCGTTATACCTGGATGCGCGCACAATTGCTGATGCGATGCAGCTATTACAAGCTCTCCACTCTCTGTCGTTGTCTATGGTGAGAGCAGTTGAGATGATGACGGGATGCATTATTTCAGTGAGCGCCGCGGTGAGAGATATTGAAATGGATTTGGTCCTCTAGGTCGTGATTTTGGATTATAAGTGATGAGTATGGTGCTGGGCTGATTTTCGCGATTATTATGCGGGATGTTATAATTTTGAATAAGATGCTAGGTTTTCATTTTCTCATATATACCCTTTTTATTAAAATTAGCCTTCAGATCAAGGTACAATAATCAATTCAGTTAATTTGTTGGTTGTACATTAGATGCACTTTTCTCAAACATGCTTATATAAAACTAATATTTTTATCTTAAGATATTATAAAATATTGAAAAGAGCTATATTTGTTTAGGTGATTGAAACGTTTTTTGATTTAAAAAATTCTTAACGCTCTTCACTTTTGAAAAAAAAAAATAAAAATCTCCATAACAATTCATTGTATTTTTGGTATACATAACCTTACAATCATCATCTCAAACCCCCACACGCTCGTTAAACTTATATTCCCCCCCGATTTGACAACCATAAGACCTATATATCGCGACCGACCCCCGCACGATTAATCTCCCAAAATTTATGCATATAATACGCATCCCTCCCCCATATAATTTTATCCAGTCCCGCGCACTGATTTAATCGTAAGCAAGCGCCCGAGTCATCCTAATGAAGTTTCTACCTATACAGCGTGGAAAGCACGTTAAGTCGGCGAGATGAGTGCGGAGATTATGGGAGCGGCGCCTATTCGAAAGGTAAACGGTACGCGCGCGCACAGCGGCGAGGTATTACATAAACGCAAGTCTTGCGCGCGCTGCACGCCGCCGAGGCTGTTTAGAGGGGACGTCGAGATACATAGCTATACACACTCCTCTCGGCGAGTGGAGCTTTCGAGGGCGATAAAGCTTCGAGCGTATATCTCGGCGAAGATCTTAATATCCGTTTATATAGAAAGCTAGCGGGGGTGGGCGGTATAAGGGGATGGGGCCTAATTGGTCCGTTTTAGAGCCATGTCGGCGCGCCGCTATGAATTATGGCCCCCCCACCGTCCGCCTATATCTCCTTCTTCAACCGCGCGCGCGCCCACACACGTGCACGTGGCACTCAAGACAACGGGGCTCCTATATATAAGGGGGAGAGCCGATGACAGGCAGCGGAACATGTCGCCTGCTCCTACTCTCAAGGGCCATCTTGCCCTTTGAGTCGGCGCGTCGCGAAACTTGGCCTCCTCAATTTCGCGCGCTCACGTGGGCTCTTCAGCGATTCTCTCCTCTGTACTACTCTGATAATTGCCGCGAGCACGCGCACGCGCGTATAGGATTAAAGCTAAAGGAGGATGGGGGACGGGGGAAGGCCCTTAATATCTGTTGGCAAGTTGTAATTAACTCGTAATCGTCGCCGAGCGCGCGGGCGCCAAGTGCGCCGAATGAGCAATGGACTGGACCCTTAAGTGGCCGGGGGAATGTGCGCACACTATGTGTGTGTGTGTGTGTCCCTATCGACTACTAATTGCGGCCGAATGGTCGCGCGTACCCGGCGCCTTCCACTCGGCTGCCGGCCACTTACGCGTGCACCTGTGATCCGGCCGGCTATACTGTGCTCGCGTGCGCTGCGCATTGGGAAGGCGTTAAGAATTCATCGGAGGTTTAAGTGCTCGGGAGCGTATATATGTACGTGTGTGGAAGCCGGTCCGTGGATCGCGCCTCGGGGAGTTTGGCAAAGAAATTCGGGAGAGAGAACGAGAGAGGACTGGGGACGTATAGCGACGGGGAGAATAGTTGGAGCATTAGGGGTTAGACTGTAATGGTTATGGCGGCGGATCAATGTTCTACGTAAGTTTCTTCATCGTGATTGCTTGTTAAAATGGCCATCGTGGATGCGAAGGGCGTTGTTAAAGTTGGCGATTTGTTATAATCAATCGAGCGTTAAGATTCTGTTTGGAAAGTTAAAGCGGTACTTAATTATTGTATATTGTTTGTTATACTTTGTATTAATATATTGATCGCCTAAGTTTTAGTCTCTAATATAAGTCTATTTGTTGAAGTATACAGAATTTTACTTTATCGACTGAAAAGAAAACTGTAGATAATTTAGATGATTTTATATATTATAATGTAAGGGTCTCAAATATTTATACATCGCGTATGTTAAAAATGATGTAAAAATAATTTAATGTTTACCTATACTGAAATAAATTTCGAGAGAAGCTAAAATAAGATTTGCATATTCTTATATGAAATTTTCTTTAAAAAAAAAAAAGAATTTACACATATTACTTTGCTAGAACTTATTCAGTATGCGCACGCGGATACTACTTCGTACAGCGAGAATTTGTATTCCTCGCGAGTTGAGCGCTGATGTTAACATTAAAGATGGGACGAGGAAAATTTCACTTGTTCTTCGCGATATATATAAAAGTAATAGAAAAAAAAAACAAACAGGAAAATATTACATTTCCACCACCTAATTCACCCTCTCCTGATATTTCATACACGCTGCGCCATAATCACGACATTTTCTTACTTTACTTTCGCACTCCTGAAAAATTTCCTCGCACCAACTATTATCAGCCTATATACACCTTTACAGCGCCGAGAATTATTCCTTTCCGATTTTTACCGCTTCAATATTCGCGCCTCTACGGCTGCACCTCCTTCTCCCCTCTTCCAACATTAATTCGAACTATCACTAAAATGGCTTTCCCCCATCCCTCGCCCATCCACGGGATTAATAATCACTCGCGGCAATGATTCCCGCGGCCACAAAACGTAAACGCGCGCGCCGCAGCGCGCGGCGCCCTTTAATCCTTGAACGCGCGGGGTGGCGACGCCGGCGGCGCGTGATTCCGAAGCAAAGCGAATGACTCTTCCCTTTATCGCGGGCATTACGATTACATTACGGATTTTATTGCCGCGTGCTGCTACTCGGCGTATACAGGCGGGCGAGAAATGGCCAAAGTTCGAGAGAGCTGGCGGGGCGAAGAACAGAGAGGCTTCGATTTTTCACGTCGCGTATATGCGCGCGGGCTGGTGAGGGGTAAAACTCTCGCGCGTGGATATTAAACGTATTCGGAACGCCCGGCGCGCGCGCTATGAGGCTGCGAAAGGGCTTGACATTAGAGGTCTTCCAATATGGAAAAACGTATTCTCAACCCTTCGCCTTCTCCGCGACGACGACGGCGACGGGAAAGGAGGGCGCGAACGAACTCGCTCGCGCGATCCCTCCGGGTATTACGGAGTTTAGAAATATCATAATATCGGCGACGTGTTTCCGAGATATTGAATTTTAAATGGTCTCTCTCTCTCTCTCTCTCTTTTGCGCGTGTGCGCCAGAGCGAACGCGTTCTCCCTTCTGCTCTCCTTTCGCACGTGCACGCCCCGCCGAGAACGAAAAAATGTTATTACTGCTGCGACAACCTTCCTGAATTTTTCTCGCGCCTCTGCAGCCTCGCGCCCTCGCCCCGTTGTACTTGTACCCGTACTCTGTTTTATTGCATTTTCTTTTGTTGAAAAAAAAAAAAAACAGCCGTGGAAAGTCGTACTCCTATCGGGCTTTAAAACTTATATTTAGATTAAAAAACTTTTCCTTTGCCGGAAATTGATAGCTTCCGAAATGATTTTTCCAAAGTATCTTTATCAATTATTTTTTAATACAAGAATATCTACTGATTTTTATAATATTTATGGGAACACTTTCCATAATCTTCCTTATTCATATAAAATTTTATAATAAAAAGATTTTACAAAGTTAAACAAAATCCTTAAGAGTCACGCAGAGAAAGTAAGCTCTTAATGTTTTGATAATATCTTATTTTAGAATTAGTTTACTAATTTCATACATGCTCTTATTATAAACGTGGCATGCGATACTCTTCACCGTCTGAGGATATCCTTACAGGTGGGTTACGTACTACAGCTGCTGATATTGATTGTCATGTCGCAGATACCTATCATCTTCAATTAGTCTCTTATACCCTCTACAGGTAGCCCTTTGACATTAGTTCGCGAGTACTGTTCATGCCTTTGATTGATCATGGTTTCTGTATTACTACGTTGTCTATAGTATATGTTTAATACAAATCATATCAAACTTTTTAAGTTACAGAAGATATATCGTTAAGCTGATTTACTGTAAAAGTTTGAAAAAATTACTTGTTTATTCTTGGATTCGTTTAATTACGGGCTTTTAATGTGTAGTTTAAATTTAAAATCAGCTGATATGTGAATATAAAATAAATTATACTGATATGAAAAAATCAGGAATTGCAAAATTATCTTCTACTGCTATATACAATAAGAAAAAAGTAACGTAAATACAGTTGTTGGACCATAGTCGGCAACCCATTAGACGCTCCCATAAACAAACAGGGAGCTCTGACTATTCGCGTGGGTCATAACAACAAGTGCTCTACACAGCTCAAAAATTTTAAAAGCAAAATAGCACAAGTTTAAAGCACAATGACTTGCTGAACAAGGCAATCACGAAGAAGCCCTCTTGCTATTAGAACCTTTGGGGTGCATAAACGCCAACTGGATGAAAGCAACCGTAAGTGTCTCAAATATTTTTTGTTACGTGTGGAAGCATTGCACACGCGGTTTCTGTTATACAAATAAGACGCGATTCAGCATTCGAAGCATCGAGAAGGGAAATCATGGCGCGGGGAAACCGGAGTCGGTTGCGGAAAACTGCAAGATCGACGCCAGCGGAATAGCAAAGTTCCACGTGCAGCCAATCCCCACCCATGACTAATTGGGAGACACTGCACTGAGAATATAAAAAGCGATGCATCCCGAGGTCAGGAGGATTTTGCTAGCCACGGGGAATCTATGAGAGAGGTCTAGACGACACGACGACTCCAGAACGAGATAGAACGACAACGGAGTCTCCAGCAGCAATCAACCCCCGAGGAAGCTACGACCACAAAGATTAATCCACGCCGCACACTCACACTCACACACATGATTAGGACCTCTCTCTCTCTCTTTCTCTCTATCTCGCCGCGCGGGTGCGAAGAACGACGTATCTCGGCGTTTTTACAGCTAGTACACGACCAGTACAAGACGAAAAGCGCCGAGATACGTCCTTCTTCACCCGCGCGGTGAGATACGTCCTTCTTCATCGGCGCGGCGAGATACGCCCTTCTTCCGCTCAGCCGTCGATATGTCGTCAAAGATACCTGTGTGGTATAAATAGACCGCGGCTGCGAGTCCCACATCATTCAGTCTCTGCCGTCCAGCTAATAACAAGTGCTCTACAGAGACCAGAAATTTGTGAAGCAAAATAACAATGTTCTCTATTTTGCTGAACATCTCGCTGAACAGGGACAACGCGAAAAGGCGCTCTCGCTCTTGGCATCAGCAGACTGCATAAGAGCCAACTGGCTTAAAGAAAACGTAAGTATTGCAAATATTTACAATAAAAATTTTTGTATTATATAGATAGTCCATGCTGGCGTTTTTCACGTCAAGAAAATTGCAATAAAAACTGCGAAGTAAATAGTATAATGTTGATAACGCCCTTATATATATATAACCTAGTATATATGGAAATGACACCGTAAATTCTGTTTTAATTTATTGACTTTAGCTTCAAATATACTTTTTAAATAAACATTGTGAATAAATTGTTTTTCATTTTTTTCATTTCAGAGTTATTATGCTGAAGCCGAAGAAATGGCCAACAGTTTTCAATTTAAACATTACTGCAACGATGGTCTAATAAGTAGATACCGAGACCTTTTGAATCACGCTGACGGCTTCTTACGCCAAGTTGTCCAAATGACGCGCGACAATGAAACTCAAGTCGAAAGGGCCATGTGGGATCTCTTGTGGGCAAAGCTAGGTCGCATTGAGATGGAGCTGCTAGGTTATAGATAATAACGAAGATGACGATAACGAAGAAGATGACGAGGAAGACGGATGGTCCGAAGATATGGACGAAAAACAAATTGTAAGTAATAAATTTCAATATGTTGTTGTCTTAATATTGATTTGCAATATATGTATAGTAATATAACTTTATAAATTGAATTTATTAAACCTCAACGAGAATATACAATATACATAAGGAAGGTCCATGTAGGCATATTTTCGACGCCGAAAATAGGTGTTACTTAGATTTATTATAGTCCATGGGCAGAAATTTTGTTTGTGGGAGCCAAGAAGTGGCAGCCACCTAGTAGACAAAGTGTCAAGCTGACAAATCTAGGCTTATTTGATCTACCACACTATTTCGATGACGCAATGGTATTACGATTAACTGTAAGAGATTTTGCTCGTTGAGAATCAATAGATTAAATTTATAAAATTATATTACTACGAGCACATACAATCTTATTTAAATATTAGACCTAGAGTATGAAAAAAATGAAAAAAAAAACCGAATATATATAATAATCGAAGAATCGCTATCAAACAGATGAAAATGTAATTTTACAAAAAGAAATGTTTTGCTGAAATCGTTTAACAAAGATAGAAACAAAAACAACAACAAAATAAATGTCATTGTTTAACTTTTAATCGATTTGTCTTATATCTTACGTTCTTGGATACTATACTATTTCTTTCAAATTGGTATATTACGCACCTATTGCTTAAAAATCATGCGACAAAGAAATCGACTTTCTAAAATACAAAAATTTTGAATATCAAATATATCAAAATGTAATCGTTTGATCTTGATGAAAATTCACATACATAAAATCTATATCACATACAAAATTGTCTATAAATTTGGAGCTGATACGTAAAGCCGTTCTCGAGTTGACCAATCATTTTGCCCAACAAACTCCACCGAAAACTATCCAAAATCTACCTCTACAAGGAATTTTGAAGCGATTAAGTCAATTTTACTCCTGTAATCGTTGGATATACAAAACTCATTATTTTTCATTTTTCAATTTCTTTCTCAAAAACTAACCAACAGAATGAATTCAATTTTCACAGATTATAGCTATTTATATTCTGCATTATCATAATTTTTCTCAAAAAAATTGACCGTTTAGTTTGGCAGTTATAAGCTTTAAAAAAAATACGTTTTTGTCAATAATAAATGAACCGTGATAGCTAGAATTTTTTTTTAAATGTAGGTAATTTAATTCTCTTTCGAATGCAACCTATCTGCTTCAAATATTTTTATCCTCTCATTAAAAAAAAAACAAAAATAAATTTTGAGAAAATAGAAAATTCGAAATAAAACAAAAACTCATCGGCCCAATCAAAAAACGGATTTTTGACCCGCCACACACAAAAAAAAACAAAAAAAAATGAGACCTGTCCGGTTAAAATCGACCGAGTAGAGGCTGAGATCCAGGCGTAAACACACGCACTCACGCACACACACACACACACACACACACACACACACACACACACACACACACATCCATACAGACATTTTTCAAAAACCATGTATTTTGTTTCTTAACAACTC
>JAPYZP010006911.1:0-10655 GCA_030522985.1 Torymus sinensis
TTACGGAAATAACGAGTTGGTACTATTCTTACCGAAATAACGAGTTGGCACTTTTCTTACCGAAATAACGAGTTGGCGTCTTTTTCCTCTCAGCCGACGGTATGACTATGCGCGTACGCACATTCGAAGTTACCAGGTGTACCGACTGTTGGCGGTGCCCGAAAGTCCCTCCATCGTGCGTGCACTGTCTAGGTAGATGCGCGCATCGTTTATCATTGTGTGTGCACAGTGATTCGCCCTGCAATCCGGAGAATTGGTCACCTTTCGCTCAAGTTATCTCGGACGCAAAATTTTTTTTTTTAACTCGCTTCCATTTCCTTCCTATTGAACCGATTGCTTTTAAATTTTAAGGCGACATTCTTGAAGGCTTTCCGCGGCTCATAGGCTTATTAAAAGGTCTCCAAATATTTGCAAAACGGAATGGCCAGTTTTTTAATAACATAAGGTCAGAATCAGAAATTTTTCTCGTCAACAACAAAAGTTGTGTTATGAATTTTCGATTTGTCATAATCTAACTATTTAGTATTGAAGGTTATATAGTTATATAATTAAAATAATTAAAATAATAATATAGTTATATAATTAAATAATATAATTTAAATAATTTTCTATACGTAGATTCTATAAAATTTTGTAGGAGTATGTGAGCTATATTGCGCTTTCTAGGCGTTAAGTAGTACTTTAAGACCGCTGGATGAATATTTTTAAAGTTACAACGTGGGCGTAAAATGTAATTTTACACGCAAGCTACTAAAAGTTCTATTATGTCACTCAAGTTAACTTATGGGTACTTGACTACAATAAATTGATTGCAGTACTTGCTTGTGTTCCATTTGTATAGAACGATGAACAAATTTGAATATATTTCTGGGAACAGTCATACAGTAGTTTCTGAGAGTTCTTTGCATTACTTGACTATAGATAATTGATTTCACAACTTTCGTTTGTTTGATTTGCATTGAAAAATTTGTATGTAGTTACTTACATATAATTTGTTCAGCATACAATGACTTGAAGAAGTAAAAGACTTTTTTACTGGTATTTATACTTTCCCTAGCGGAAATCGAAAATGTTAATAAACTGTAATAAACTATAAAAGAGTTGTAAGAAATCGTAAGAAAATGTAAGAAATCGTAAATTTATGTTGGATTTCGGACGTTTTTTTCACTTTCTTACCTTTTCTTACATATTTTTAAATTTTCTTACAGTTTTTACATTTTTATTACATAATTTTACATTTCTATACAATTTATTACATTTTTTTACCTTTTATTATATATTATATTTTGTGTAACCTCCCAGACGGAAAAATCTTATTCTTATAACACTTATTAATAAATTATATTTCTTAATAATATTTTTTAGCTTTTATTAGCTTTTAATAGCAGTTTATAATGTGTAGAAGTGTAGTAATTTTTATAAATGTTTTAAGCTATTATTACCTTTTATTAGATTTCGCATGTGGAAAATATATCTTTACAAACAAAAGGTTACTAATAGTTATTATATTTTATGAGCTTTTATTAGTAATTTCTAAAAAACTGTAATTTTTGTATAATATTTCGAAAATTTAATAAAATGTCCGACTAATTCTTCAGTTAAAGAATTAATTAATAATTAAAGTAAATATAATCTTAATTTGTTGAAAATAGTAATAATAAATCAAATTCCTAATAAAAACTGTTACATGATTTATCACGTAGAAGAGTACGTAAAAAAGCATGTAGATATATATAAATTTTTTTAATTTGTTATATATGTTCAATTATTTAAATGTTATTTATTTTTAACCAATACACATTTTATAATTTAATTTTCACACATATTTACAAGAAAAATATTAAATTGAGAAATTAAAAATTTTTGCAGCCGATGGGAATTGAACACGCGACCCTTGGAACGGCAGTCGGACGCTCTAACCACTCACCTATAAAAGACTTGGAGTTGGGGTTTTCTAAACTGGTACATACGCTACACTACGATGTACGCGCTATTGCTTTTTTTTATTATCGATACATAATTAAGTAAGAATAACATAATTATCAAATTTAATATAGTTATTTTATTTAAAAATATTGGAAGTAAATAACAATAATTTTTTTCATCAGAAATAAACTGTAATAAATAATCAGTAATGAAACAGTAAAAATTTCTTTTAAGCTCAAAACTGAACCACGTGCGTGCGATATCAAAACGCCCCGTTCGGACGTCTGAACAATTTTTAATTTCTAAATTTAATGTTTTTTTTTTATATATGTGATACTTCAATTATAAAATGTGTATTGGTTAAAAATAAATAACATTTAAAAAATTAAATATATATAAAAAATGATTTTCAGGTAAAAATGAGCTGAATACCACCTGAAAATCAGGTGACGTTTTGGCCTGATTATCAGCTGTTTATCATCTGATTTGTAAATGAAAATCATACTAACATTTTTATTTATTATTAATTATTATTATCATTGATTATTGTTAATCTCAAACTTTTTTATTTAATTTTTCTTAAATTATGACAACTTATTCAAAACTTCTTTGACAGAGCTTACATTATATCAACACAGATTAAAATTAATAATAATAAATATTTAACTAATTGGGAACATAAGAGTCCCACGAGAATCATATGACACTCGAATGAAAATCATTTGAACTTTTGGAGTGATTTCGGGGATGATGATCAAGTGATTGTCATGATTTTTTTCAACAGGGCGTGCTTTTCTACATGCCAAATGAGTTCGAAAAAAGCACGTTATTAATCACATAGTTTAATACATGATTCAACACGAAAAAAAGCACAAGCTTATTTCTACGTGCTTTTGTACATGCTTTTCAACATGCTCTTCTACATGCTTTTCTACGTACTTTTCTATGGGATAAATTATGTAATAATTTTTACTAGGGACAGAAAAATATATTTTCTTATTAATTTTATTACAATTAACAATAAGTCATTTTACATAATTTAAGTGATACAGCGACCAATGACACCTTTTACAAATAAACTTATAGAGTAATTATTGTTAAACTTAAAAATAATAAGAGATTTTCAAATAAATATTTCGTTATTTATTTACTACCCCCTTAAAATTAAAATCTAATAATAAAAATAATAATAGTAAGATTAGTTTATAATAGTTTTTTTTTCCGAGGTACTAGGTGAATCTTCAGGGGCGTCCGTCCTTGCTTTCAGCAGGGAGGGAGGCCCACTAAGACGGTCACGGGGCGCCGAGCTCCGTGGTGTGAGGCATTTCTACTCCCTAAACACCCAAAACCTTCGCCTCGGCATTCACCGCAATCCGGCCCGGAACTGTCATGCACATTACTTCGGGCCGGCGGCGTGTCTATGCCCTGCGGCAATCGTGTCTGTCTTGTCTGATCTGTCTATTCTTTGTCTTCCGTATCAGTTTTCAAGGCAGCCGTCAGCCCTTTTACCTTGTTGTACGTGAGTTACGTAGCGTGCTATGTCGTCCCAATTTTGTTTGTTTGATAGCATCAGTGTCACGACGTTGTCCGGTGTAATCTCACCTGTCTTTGTCTTTAGTCGGTGTCCCTCGGGTGTCCAGCGGTGGCACACAAAAAATGTATGTTCCGCGTCGTCGCTGTCATGTCCACAGTATCTGCAGTTCGGGGTCGTTACTTTTACCATCCGGTTCACCTCCCCAGCCCTCCTTTTCTGCCAGGGTCGGACGTCCGTTATCAGTCGTCTCGTCCACTTGCCTTTATCGCCGTCTGTCCAGCGGATTTTCCAGGCCGGCAGTGCCTCCGGGCGTGCGTCTGTGGGGGCCCTCGCTCTTCCCTTTTCTTCGCTATTCTCGTAGATCCTCTTTCGCTCGAGAGCTAGGAGGTCTACTGGGACAACCCAGGTGATCACCAGCACCGCTGCCTCCGAAACGGGGCGGTACGCGCACGCGATACGTAGCGCCCCCCCGTCTCTGTACCGCCGCGATCTTTTTGCGGTACTTCTCGGTTTGCGTCGCGTCCGCCCATATCTCGGCCCCGTATAGGAGTACCGAGTGGGTCACCGTCATAAGCAGTCGGCGCATCTTGGTCTCGGTCACCCCCAGGTACTTAGCGGACTGCCCAGGGCGCACAACGGACGTCCCTACCACCATGGGTATCGTCGTGTGACCGTCTTCTGGTCAGGTATAGTAACTCTGTCTTTTGCATCGCCAGCTGTAGTCCCCGGCTTTCCATCTATCCGTTAACCCGTCTCGTAGCATGGGTCAGTCTCATCTGGGCCAGTCGGGTATCCTTGGTTACGATGACGATGACCAAGTCGTCTGCGTAGCCGACAAGGTAGTCCCCCGGCGGCATCGGAAGGTCCAGCAGGTTCTTGACCCCAGTCTGCGTCACGTACGTAATGTGTCGGTCACGTCGGTAGTCATTCAGAACTCGGAGAAGGTAAGATTGCAGCGGGAAAGCATGTGAGAATGCCTGCATGATGTCCGCCCACCTCACCCAGTTGAAGGCGTTTCGTACGTCGAGTGTTGTCATGAGCACTATTGGCCTGTTCTTGTGGGGTTTAGTCAGTGCTCTGTCAAAGAAGTCGACCTCTTTTCGGATCGCTCCTATGGTCGACCGTCCTTGTCTGAAACCGTACTGTCTGTCGTTCAGGCCTCCAGCGTTCCGAACCGCCTGTTGAATTCGGGGTTTTAGTAGCATTTCGAAGAGCTTACCAAGTGTATACAGCAAGCTCAGCGGTCTGTAGGATGACGGCAAATGTGGATCACTACCCTTTCCTTTATCGATGAGGATCAGCCGCGCCGTCTTCCACTTTTTGCTGAATACCCCTTCCACCAGGCATGTATTGTATAGGTTCAGGAGTATCTCCGGGCGTCGTTTTGCAACTATTCCGAGGATTTCGGCTGGAATGCCGTCCGGACATGGTGCCTTCCCCGCCGCGAGATGAGCAACAGCCAGGCTGAGCTCACTCCGGGTGAACTCTGGCACCCCGTCGTCGCCGACGTCAGCGCCCCCCGCACTTGTTCAGGGTGTGTTGGAAAGAGTCCGTCGACGATTCTGTCCTTGATTTCTTTGTCCCTGACTACCGGTGAACCATTCCGTCCCAGGTTGCGGGTGACGATCATATAACCCGCTCCCCAAGGGTTTGAGTCCACCTCGTTAATCAGTTTGGTCCAACTTTCCTTTTTGCTGTCATTGATAGCGCGCCTCAGTATTTTGCGCGTTACGCGGTACTCTCCCGAGCGGGCCACCGCATCCGCTCTGTCACGGGTGCGCTGGGCCGAACGTCGGAGCCGCAAGCATTCGCGTCGGAGGCATGCGATCTCTTCAGTCTACCAGTACACCGTTTTCTTGGCATGGAGGCATCGCAGAGCCGACTCATAAGCCCTGTCGTTTCCTCTGACAGTTTCTTAGCCTTTTCCCTCTCCGTGATGCCCCAAGGGATTACCCCCGTCGGGTTACGTTCTCGGTCGAGCTGCGTCGTCAGTTTGTCCACGTCGAGTTTTTTCAGATTCCACCCCGCTGGGGGTTTGAGGGTCCTCGCTCTGGTCTGTTCCTTGTCTGTCACACCGAAAACGATGTACTAGTGGTCGCTGGCCGTATAACCTTCAAACACTCGCCATCTCTCGATACTGGGGAGCAGTCCGTCTGTCGCGATGGTCACGTCCGGGACGGATGTCCCGTAACCCGGTCTCCTGTACGTCATCACCTGTCCTACGTTCGCTACTGTCAGTTCTAGCCTCCCGGCCATCTCTAGCAGCAGCGGCCCAGGTCTGTTTGTCGAGGTCATGCCCCACTCGATCGCGCTAGCGTTAACGTCCCCCGCAAGAATAACGGCGCCGGTGATGTCCCTCAGGGCATCCTCGAGAGCCGTCACTTTTTGTTCGATCTCCGTGGCGCTGCAGTTAGGGGTGAGGTACATGCTGACGTACGTCACATAAGACACCTTCGCCCAGACGTAGTCCTCGCCCCTCCCTTGGCTTGTAATCCGCGACATTGCCCTCGCCCTCAGCCACAGCGCCGCAGAGCGGGTTAACGAACCAAGTCGGGGGTCTCTGTCTCTGTACGGCTCGCTAATCATTATGATGTCCGCGTTTATCTCCTCTGCAAGCTCGGGCAGTAGGGCGTGAGCCAGGCTACTGCCGTTCAAGTTGCCTTGGAGCACTGTGGTCATTTGGTCAGATGCGAACTTTACTCGATTTTGCTCTTACCTCCGTCAGAGACTTCTTGTATGCGGTACAGAGCACCGTACCCGGAACCTGCGCTGCCGCACCGTTCCCTTGCGGTGGACAAAGGAAGCAGAGGGGAGCATCCATGCAGACTCCAGCCCTGTGTCCGTTTTTGCCACACTTCCAGCAGCAGTCATGTCTGTCTGGCCCTTTACAGTTCATACGGTAATGTCCGTAACCGAGACACTTGTAGCATCTCGGCACCATCAGACGGGTCCTTACTCGGCAATTGACGAAGCCTATCTTTATACGTCCAGTCTCTAGCAATCGTGTCGCGTCTTGGTCTCCGAGCTCGCAGATAGACATCTTCTGTCCTCTGCTGTTTGGTCCGAGGACCGAGATCCGTCTGTCTCCGCTAGGGTTCAGTACCTTGTCTAGTGCGTTCTGTACTTCTTTCGTCTCTGTGAGGCAGTCCAGGTCCAGTATCTCCAGGGTCACCTTTCGAGTCATGTCTTTAATAGCCCCCTGGTCGCCCAGAATCTCCCGGAGACATCCGCTCAGGTCTCTCTGGCAAGGTCCTCCCACTCTGATGCGTACCAGTGCGGCGCCGTCCTTGTGACTCCTCTGATATCGAAGTTGTTATCAGAGGTGCCAGCCGTTCGTAGCGTCTGTACCACGTCTGTAAGTGTCTTGCCGTCTCTTGGTACGATGAATACCACTCCGACCCATTGTGAAGGGGCCTTGCGATTTGAGCGTGTTGGCGGTCTGGGTCCGTCCTTCGTCTTTTTTTTCCTCTTTTGCTTTTTGTTTTCCACCGTTTCCAAGTTACCTTGGGGCTGGTCACCGTCAGCTTATATAATAATTAGTAATTATTAGCGTTTTCGAAGGACCACGTATTTCTTTTTTGTAAAGTATCGCAAAACTAATAATTAATGAATGCTTTTATTAATAAATCATACTAACTATAAATAATTAATAATTATTAATAATTATTAATAAGTAGTAATTTTAATAAGTTATTAGACATTATTAGCTTGTTTACAAGGTCACGCATTTTTTTTTGTAAAAAAAGGAAAAACTATTAAAAGCTAATAAAATCTAAAAAATGTTTTTAAATGTGAGTAAAAACTAATAACTATTAATAACTATTACTAGAGTCTGAATTCCACACACTATAAAATGAAAATAGAAGTTTTTAGCCTTTATTAGCTTTTTCTAGATAAGTTTATTTCTGCCTGGGCTTAGAACCAAAATATAAAAAAGTGTAAAAAAATATCAAAAAATGTCAGAAAAGTATGAAAAAATGTAATAAAATGGAAGAAAGTGTAACACTTCACATTTTTTACAGAAACTTACATTTTTATTACATAATTTTACATTTCTATACAATTTATTATATTTATTTACCTTTTATTATATATTATATTTTGTATCACCTTGGAACCAAATTATAAAAATTTAAAAGAATGAAAAAATGTAATAAAATGTAAGTAAGTGTAAAACTTTACAGTTTTTTTTTACAGAAACTTATAATTTTATACATAATTTTACATTTCTATACAATTTATTACATTATTTTCGCCTATCATTATATAGTATATTTTTTATCACCTTAGAAACTTACAAGGAGATGATCAGGGGTGCCGGTCCTGGATGCGGCTCAAACTGCAAGAGGTATTTCTTTATAACAAATAATGAGACACGTATCTCGGGGTTTTTGTGAATGGGCCTTTTTAGCCGAGATTCAAGCTATTTTATGTCTAAAATAAACAATTTTCGATAGAAATGGGGTTTCTTTCTTCAGTAATAGCTTCTTGAATATTTCAGTTATATAAATGGGCTACAGAGTTTATAAAACAACGCAAAAAAAGCTTTAATTTAAGCTGTGTTTTTTTAAAAAATGTCGATTTTTAAAATAGTTATATGCTATTGAAAATAGAGTAAGAAGATAGCTTCAAATACCATCCGTTAAATGCTTCAAAAAAATTAGAAATTTTTGGTGATCTTCTTCC
Organism: Torymus sinensis; assembly: GCA_030522985.1. NCBI lineage: Eukaryota > Metazoa > Arthropoda > Insecta > Hymenoptera > Torymidae > Torymus > Torymus sinensis. The sequence continues at coordinate 8,147 of JAPYZP010006911.1, forward strand.
TCTATTTTAGCCTCCTCTATGTAGCCTATAACTTTTTTAAAAATCGACATTTTTTAATAAAACACAGCTTAAATTAAAGCTTTTTTGCGTTCTTTTATAAACTCTCTAGCCCATTTATATAAACCCCATTTTTATCGAAAATGGTTCATTTTAGACATAAAATAGCTTGAATCTCGCCAAAAAAGGCCCGTTCACAAAAACCCCCAGACACGTATCTCATTATTTATCATAAAGAAGTACCTCCTGCAGTTTTAGCCAAATCCAGGACCCGCACCCCTGATCACCTCCTTGTTAATGTAAATAAGTAAGAAGGTAAGTAAAAGTGGTAAATAAAAACTGTATTAAATGAAAAATTTATAATAAAATGCAATAGATAAACATAAAATGTTTAAAAATATAAAAATGTAAGAAATCATAAAAAATAGTTCATAATACATAATAAAATATAAAAAATTGTAAATAAACAAAAAAATACGTAATAGAATGCATAAAAATGTATATAAACCAAAAAAACGCAATAAAATTTCAAAGAATGTAAAAGTACGTGTAAAAATGTAACAAAATATAATAAAGCGTAGGAATATGTAAAAAAATATAAAAATACGTAACAACGTATGACAAACCGTAAAGAAGAACAACAAAGTATAATAAAGTATAGTAATATGTAATAAAAAGTAAAAAAATGTAAAAAAATGTAAAAAGGCGGTAATAAGTATAAAAAAATATAAAAATCCGTAAAAAGTATAACAAAGTATAACAAAGTATAATTATTTGTAGAAATATGTAATAAAATGTAAAAAACTATGAAACGACGTGAAAAAATTGTAACAAAATATAATAATGTATCAGAATTTGTAAAAAAATGTAAAAAGCTGTACAGTAATTTTACAATTAAGGATATAAATGAAAATGTAAGAAAATGTAAACAAATTATAAGAAAACGTAAGATACTAAAAAGAAAAAGTTAGAAATTGTATTAAAATGTAAGGAAGTGTACGAAAACGTAAAATCCGTCCGATATCCAATATAAAAGTACACTTAGTTACGTTTCATTACATTTTCTTACATTTTCTTACAATAATTTACATTTTCTTACGTTTTCTTACATTTACTTACGATTTTTTACATTTTATAATTTTCGCTAGGGCTCGTAGAAAGTTTCATATTAAGAATATTATTATTTGTACAGTCATGAAAAAAATTATTACCATTTCTAGAGAGCTTATTATATAGATGAGATTAGAAGAAATAAAAGGACTAAACAAATTGTGTTGTTAGAACGTACTTAAACTAGGGGGCTGGGCACCCCTACGTGCCTTCGGCACGCCAACCCCCCATCCACCTGCTCCTCGCTTCGCTCGTCGCCCTCCCCCTCACCTGCTCTTCGCTTCGCTCCTCGCCCGCCCGCTCCCTATGTAAAAACTTCTTTTTTACATAATAGGTACGACCACAATACTCAGGAGAATCTTATAATTTTACAATTGTGAAATTTGTGACATTTTGACGCTTATATTCAGCCAATATTCAAGAATTGGAATAAAATAAGTTTTTATAAAATATTTTGTCTGTGTGATTAGATGTTCATAATTAGATGGTCATAGAATTAGTAATGGTAGATGCATTGATTCAGATGGTGACTGACTCCTGGATAAGTATTATCAACACATAGGTGTAAGATGGTGAAAATCTACTTAGACCTCGCACGCATCTTCCTCCTCTTACGCTTTAGCCTCCGCATCCTCTTCTTACGCCACTTTGCTCGCATCTTTGTTGGTTTGAGAAATCTAGATTACTCTAGAAGTCTCAATGGCTTTGGATTACAAATCCTGAGGATTCGTACGTCCGACCACTTCTGTAACCAATATGGAAGATGATATAACCAATTATCGCCCGATCTCTATAGCTATTAAGCTCACTCTCAAAAATTTTTGATGCACTAATGCCTAATAAACTTTCCGACGCCCTATTACCATTAGTAATTAAGGAGCAACATGGCTTTGTGAGAGGTAGATCCACCATAACAAACCTATTACTTTATACAGAACACATTTTCTCAGCATTCGATAAATGTACATTTTATTCATTCATAAATTCAAGAAGATCTGTCACGTATCGAACACTGGGCAAAGGAGAATAAATTGACCCTTAACACTAGTAAGTGTGCTATCATCTCATTTTATAGAGGAAAAAATTTATTCTCCTTTGGTTATAAATTGAGCGACAATTCGGTTAAAAGAGTCAATACGATGAAAGATCTAAGTATTATACTTGATTCGTCGTTATCTTTCAAAGCACATGTTAATTACATTGTACCAAAAGCGATACGTACTGTAGGTTTTATTAAGAGAACTACTGCCGACTTTGTTAGTCCCGGCAGTATCTTTTATCTTTATAAGTCGCTAGTTACTCCGATTCTAACGTATGGTTCGGTGATATGGTCTCCTCACCTAGATTATTTAATTAAAGATATTGAGAGTGTTCAACATAAAATGTTAAGATATTTATGTTA
>JAPYZP010006915.1:0-11692 GCA_030522985.1 Torymus sinensis
GAGCTTTGTACAATTTAACAAGTTAATGTAACGTTCGATAAAAGTGTGACAGAACAAACAATGGCTACTGTGAAACGCATGAAAAGATTTACTTCAATATGAAATAATTCAAAAGCGATGGATGAAACGTGCCCGAACGAATTTCAACCAATTTTCTTGTTATGTATTAAGTTACTATTATACATTTTCATAAAAACTGTTATTATTTATGAAAAATAAATTTATCTGATTATATTTTCAATACTATAATATATTATTCAGGAATCTGTTAGTATTATTGGGGAAAGATTTTAATGTATGAAGTTAAAAGAAATCGGAGATTAAAGCTACTTTGACGTTAATCCTCAACGTTCATTGAATTATAACGGAGTAAAGATTTTTAATCACATTGTTAATTATGTAGTCGCGAAATGTTGTGTGAATTCCAAGTAAAAGCTAGGCATCTCTGTTATTTCGTTATTTGCCACAAAGCCTAAAAAGATATACCTTTTAGCGCTCTGATAAATATTCGTTCTGTCTACGTTCTCTCTCTCTCACTCTTTATCTGCTAATTTATCTACCTCTCCCTCTTTCACTCTTTCACTCTCTTTCTCTCTCGCGCCCTTTCTCTTTCTCCCTCCCTCTCTTTCGTTCGCGACTTAAACTGATGCCCGGTGACGACCGTTCCTTTCCGGGCCGCGCTACTTCACGCCCGATTAGAGATCGATGCTCTGGAGAGGCCGCAGCGCGCGCCCAACTTTTTAAGGGAAATCGTCGCCGATAAATAAAGCTTACGGGTCCGCTGATTTTCTGCTTTCTCGATTTCAAAGTACGACTTCTTTTTCCCTTTGCCGGCTCTAACCGTCCGAGTCTTTAGGGTATCGCTCTATTTGTATACGGCATTTCGACTTCAGTTTCTCACCCTTTTGCTCAACTTTCGACTTTTATTCTTCTCCTCCCTATAAAATTCCCTTCAATACTTTTCAAATAGTTACTTTTGTCGAAAAATTCCTCTCCCTTCCCTGATAAAATTACAAGAATAAATTAGTGACTAACGCTAAGCAAAAGTGGCCGGAAGCGTCAACAGCGGTCATATGAAAAAAATGCTGCAAAAAATAAAATCGGAAAAATGTCAGGAATGTTGTATACTATAAATTACGAGAGTACAACGTGTAGGTTTCGTGACAGTAGCGTACAAGATGCGTATGTCTATTCTTGTCACCTCGCTGTCCCCCTCCCCTCCTCGCTTTCTCTCCGACTTTTATCTGTGATTTTCTCACACTCGCTTTCGCATCTCTTCACGTGCTATTGTTGTCTTTCAAAACTTTTATTTGTATATCAACGTCGTATTTTTATTTTTGAAACAATTTATAATTGAAAGAATAACAAACAAGTCCAAATAAAATTGACAAATATATTAACAATATTTTATAATATTTTATATTTCGTCCAATCGATTAACGAAATAACTAATTTATGCAAAGAATCTATTCTAATCACGTAAAAAGAAAAGATTGCAAAGAATTCGCTTTCAATCAAAATAAATAAGTAAACTTTTGTTTCTCTTATTTCGACGTAACTCCCAGTGCGATTTTAATATTCAGCGACTCGCCCACCATTTCTTATTTCCCAGGAAAGCTTTGCTCATATTTTCCGCCTCTAATAGGCCGGGCGCGCGCTACACGTCGAAAAGAAAATATCCAAAGAGAGTAACGGCCATGTAACACATACAGAGCCAAATAAACCTGGAACATTATTCCCGCCTACCCAGCCGTTGCCTGTTTATTGGTAAATATCGACAAGCTTCCTTCTTTTTCCTCGCCCGTGCCTATTCATCATTTTGAGTTTCTGTTTTCTAACCGACAAAGACTCTTTTCGATTAATATTTTCAGCTGATACATATATATGTAAAGGCCTAAAGTGATTCAACTACTTTTATCGCAATTCGATAATGTAAAACGCCAACATAACAGCGAAGTGGGCAGCTTTCAGTGTTGCCCTTAAGAGCAAGTTTATGATTGTCCGAACCCATCTCCCGTGTTTACTCGGGCGTATCTTTTGAAGTTCTCCAGGAAACTACGTGGTTGTTCAATCGCATAAGTAAGCAAATAGCTCGCGAGAGGCGATCCTCTGATCCGCAGTGTGTGATGTAGTGAATTGAGTGTGTGTAAGCGGCACCCGACCGTGATCGACTGATGAGTTAGTATAGACGCGCGCATTGATCGCCGCTCTTGTATACATCTCCAAGATTAGAAATAAAGTCTGCAACTTGGAGCAAAGAGTCTTTTAGTCAATAAGATCTTTTACAATCGCGTCGATCCCTAAGTGTTTACCAACCTAGTCGTGTATTGTTTTTGTACTTTCAGCAATTACCGATTTAATTCTAATTTTACCAACTCCAAAAATTTAATGACTATATGCGGACACGAAAAAAATAAAAAAATTATTCGAAATAATATTATTAAATTGCGCTTTATTTTTTTACTCTTATTTGCTTTTTATTCTATTTATCGATTATTTTGTATTATATTATTTTTTTTTTATTTATACTCTAAATTTTTGTTATACTTATTGATTATTTTGAGGCTAGCGATCCTAGCCTTATTTTCATTTCTGTTATCAATTTTATATCAATATATTTTTTACGAGAAAAAATTCAATAACTGTTTAAAAGTAGACGCCCTATATTCAGTCCACTAAATTCATTTTTAAAGTTCTCATTGCGGATTTTTAAAGCAAGAGTCTATATGTATTACCCAAGATTGGACTACTATTTCATCAACTATTGCCAAAAACTATAGGGTATAAACGTGGAACACGATCCGATGCCGTTTTACATTGTATTATTCCGATGAAATAACTATAAAATTTATACGCTGATATAGAACGAAACAAATATAAAATTTTACTATATAAACAATATCATTAAAAATAAAAACTTATATTCTGAAACGCAATAGAAATACCAGCGTTATTTAAGCGTGCTCCAAACGACACGAATGCCTGAGCTTGCACGTGTTTCGCAGTCATTAACTAAATATAGAACCCAATAGGTGCTCTTATACGTCGCTCTTGCGTAGGTGTATATAAAGAATCAAAACTCGTCCTTAATTCGGAAGGGAAAGTCAGATTGCGAAAACGGAGAGAGAGAGAGAGAGAAATAGAGAGAGAGAGAGAGAGAGAGAGAGAGAGAGAGAGAGAGAGAGAGAGAGAGAGAGAGAGACGGAGCGAGAGGGGAGAGAGAGGGGAGAGAGAGGGGGAGAGAGAGATTGATTGATTGATAAATTTATTTAAGCCTTTCCCTAAGCAAGAGAACAATACTGTATATCTTTAATTCCAAACGGTAGTATACAAAAATACTTCAAGTAATTAGTATTCGGTAATATTGATGAAATAACAACGCTGTGTTATTGTATGAATTTATCCCTCGGCTGGTATGATTATATTTACTACAAACTTGCAAAAAAAAAAAATAACAATACACACCTACATATACGCAATCAAAAAAATCGTGTACACTAGCTACCTTGCCCTTGTTTGTAAACGTTGATTTCGGAAATACAAAATTGTTTTTTAGTTTATTCAACTTGTAACTATTAATATATATTAAAAATTTTTATTAAAGTTCTGATGAGGGTGACATGGTTCACCGAAACGTCATACACATGTGAAAATTTATTCCTCACACCTTTGCCTCGGAAAGATCGAACTCCTACACACCAAATATAAGTATTCGGTAATATTATACCACAAAGAAAAATAAAAAAGTAACTCACAACATTGGTATACCTATACATATTCTATATAAAAGCAAAATAATCCAGAATAATAAGGAACATGAAACCAATGAAAATTACTCGGACTCTGAACTGCTTAATTCTTAATTTAAGAGAGAGAGAGAGGGAGAGAGATAGAGAGAGAGGAGGGGGAGGGCGAGCAATCACCCGAACGGTAAGTCAAGGGCTGCGCGAAACGCCCTTCCCTCTGTCGACATCAATCGGATGGTCTAAGGGTCGATGGAAAGAAACACTCCCGAAAGTAGCTCAAATAACATATATACGGTGGCAGGGCTATCAAAAGGGAGAGAAAGAAATATAACGGAAGTCTTATAATAAGAAACATAAAAATACACGCAAGCCTTAATTAAAGCTCGTAAAGCCTAAACGACTATACATTTTCTCACAATTCCCGGAACTAAAATCAATCTTAATACAATTTTATGTTAAATTGTGAAAATTCGTAGGACAAATAATAATACGTGAATATGCGAAGAAGGAAAAAGTATGTGTGTTGAGAACACCGAGATAGTTTAAAAGCTCCGCCTACCAAAAAGCTACGCGCGCGAATATGTGGCCAGTGTGTACTTACCGAGAAACACGTCGACGAGCTGGAGGTTATCAGCCTTCGGCTGGGCGACGGTGCCCCTGAGGCGGCCGTACTTGACTTCGACGGTGCGCGTCCTCGGGCCGTGATAGCTGCCGCCGCCGCCGCCGCCGCCTCTTCCGGGGCTGCCGCGATGGCCATATTGATTGCGCGAGCCATAAAAGTCCCGGTGCTCCGTGAGAATTTGGGTGCAGGCCAGCAGCAGGAGACCGAGCAGCTCCAGGCGCAGCATCCTCGACATTGGACCGCAGTGGTCCGGTGCGCGCGGCCTGCAGATTAAGATAAACAACCTGCTGATCGATGCTGCGCGCGCTTAACAATCGGAGCCGCCCGTATCGGTCAGTTAGATTTAGAGTTATTTGAATTGGGAGAAGAAAGCTTGCGGGCAACAGATGCAACAAGTTCGATTTTTATCGCAAGCTCGATGCTGCAGATAGTTTACCAATGATAAATTACGCTCAAAGCTTTTATATCTGCTTTTTTCTTTCAATAATTCGAAAACTATTCTATATTTAAACCTACTTTAATTGCGTTAAAACAGATTTCATGTATGTTTTATTTTAATACAGAACATGGAAAATGGAATCTACTAAATATTCACAAATTCTAAAACTACTTCTTAAAAACGAAATTTTGTTTAAAATCGTGATTTTAATAGTCTTTGCCAACATTTCAGTTGGATACTGTTTATCTGCTCTTAATAAAAATTATAGTCGTAATAAAAAGCGCCGTAAAGTTTGATGGCCGATTTCACTTTATCCTTGCAGAATGAAATTTTAATATTTCCATTTCTGTCAATTGTTCACTTTCAACGTTATTCAGATGGTTAATAAAATTAGTTTGTTATAGATATTTTATTTCCTTTTTGATATAACTATTATATTACATATCCAGAATTTTCAAAAATTTACAATTTATAATAAATTTTAGATTCGTCGGTGTGTCAGTGTAAATTAATGCGTTTCTGTTTTATACTGTAGATTCTTCAAACGGTAAAGTAAATGTGTGCATTGCAAGGTACCATAATATTTTCTACGATTTTCCAGCAGTTCATGAAATATAAACATTTATCTTACTGTATGTTTTACTGTCACATCAGTTTTAAGAAAGCTTTTATTTTTAGAAAGTGCATTTCCTATATCCATTAATCATGTGCTTATTTTGAAAATAAAAATCGAGGTCAGCGTCTTTCGTTGCGGTAAAATCTTTTATGTTTATAATTGAAAAATAATAAAAGCCAATAACATTTAGAATGAATACGACTATTTATTTATTTATTAAAATTAATAACCCACTGGATTACGTCAAGATTTCCGGAAATTAGTTTAGTTGACTCACTTGATACACTTTTCAGTAAAGCTTTGATCTCGACTATTTTTGCTGAAACACTTAGAGACGCGTATCAAGACTACTTCAAAACGTTTCATTTTTGGTGGCTATGATTCACTAGCGGCTCTCACAAAAGTATCAAACTGCGAACGGAAATTATCCCAAGTAATAATAATGCAAGAAGGAAAAAAATTAAATTTTTATATAACATTGCTCGGTCGGTAAAACCGAAACGGCGCCACAGCACGGCATTAAAAAGAAGAGAAAAAAATAGAAAAGTATTTGAATGAAGCGAGAGTTTGAGAATTCCATAAATATCTCACCTCAGATTTATAGTGTCCCAGCTGATCTACTGCACATTGTTTACACTAGTCGAGAACTCCCCACCGCCGCCGTCACAGGGCGACCACACGAACGTCAAAACGAAAAGCACAGTCGCAGAGCAGGCGCGCAGCAGCGAAAAGTAAGCAAGGCAAAAAGCACTGCACTATCGCGGCATCTCACTTCCCCGCCGGTCCATCCTCCGTCTTCTTGGTCGCGATGTTTTCAGCTCCGCTCGTATGGACGCAAATGCGCTCGCACGTGCGCGGCGTGCATGGAGCCGCTACGGAGAAGTCCGCGGAAAAAACGAAGACTGCGCGCACTGCCACGCGCGTTCCCCGCGCGCCTATTTTTAGGAGCGGGCCAAGAGCGACAGAGACACGGCGACAAGGGTGAACGTCCACGACGAAGCGCGAGAGAAGCGTGCCGCACAAGAGAGAGAAAGCCAGCGAGACGATAATCCCCCTGCAGTCGAGTTAATCCATCACACTTTTTTCTCGTCGCCGCCGCCGCCGATTCTTCTTCGGCTGCTGGCTGCTGCCGCTGCACTTGATGCACTTACTGCGGCTTTTAGCCACGCGCCCTCGTTCTAGCATTAATACGCAAGTGCTACATAAATGCTTTTTCCCTGTTTTTGCTAAATATTTACGCTCTAATATTTGCGTATACTCTGCCTTTGATAATTGCGCCTAATTATTACGGCGTTTAAGCGAACGCTGCAACGTCTTCTTGCACTGTTTTTTTATTAGTTTTAAGCACTTGTAGTGACTTGTACGAAAAATATGTATATATATATATTATCACCGTGGAGTAGAAAAATAATACTTTATGTATAATGAATTATATCTCATCAGAGAATTTGAAATATCACTCGTAGGAAAGCCAGGATCCTTAACTCAATCAGTGGAAAAAATCGCACGACACGGTGAAAAAAAGGTGGGAACGCGCACAAAGGCACACTTGGCTTGGAAATCGTTCGTCGCTGCACTGGAGGGCCCATCGGCAATAAATCACAGATCCGCGCTCGCGTGTGGATCGCGCGCACACTTTTGCACTTTCTCACAGACACACTCACGTGCTCTCGTTTCGATCGGTCGGTCGCGTGCGCGCGCGGCCAGTCGATTAAAATCGCGCTCGAACGTCCCGTCGATTGATAAACAACGGCGCGGACGGAGAGAAAGAGTGCGGGCACGCATATACACACACGTCGCTGGGCGTTCGTCGTCGTAAACTGCGCGAGAAGCGTCGCTGCCGCCGCCGCTACCGTCGCCGCCGTCGCCGAGGGTAGGCAGGCAGGCCGGCGTCGTGCGGAAATTCGAAATTTCTAAATTTAAAGGCCGACCGGGCGTGGAGCGCCCAGAACGGGAGATGGAGAGAGAGGGAGAGAGGAGGCGAGCAAACGAGGACCTGAGTGAGAGAGAGAGAAGCTGCAATAGATGGAGAAAGGGAGATTACCAAAAGGGAAGAGCAGGAAAAAACGTGGAAATGAGAGAAAGGGAGAGCGAGAGAGAGCGAGAGGTTGGTAAATGATGTGCAAACAAGGTGGAAAATGGAAAAATATTTTTTAGTATTTCATCAAGCGAGAAAAAATTGGTAAATGTACGGATATATTGTCAGAGAAATACAGTATCCAGTATAAAAAACATGCCGATGTCTGTTATTTTCTATATTGTTGAATTTCAAGGGGAAAAAAAAAATCAGAGATATAAATTTTTACTGCTTCGAGCAAGAATTTACCGAGATTTTTCGAAACGTCAAACTAAAAGTGTGAGCTTTGATATATGATGTTATACGAATTACTTCACGTAATTTAATTGAAAGTTGTTTCTCGTTTTTTCGAAACAAATTTTTCTTTATGAAAAATGAACTTTTTGGGATGTCAATTTGAAGCTTTATAAATAAATAATGATAAATATTAATGCAGTATATACTATAGAAATAAAGTTTTCATAATAGTCTCGTGGATAAAGTTTAAACAAAGAGGTTAACGAAGATGTCATTCTATAAGAGCGAAGGTGCATACTTATCAAGTACTATAACAGTCAATAAAACTTAACCGGGTGGTGATAGATTCGGTAAATAATGAAGAGTAAATAACTACGGAAAAGACCTCTGAAAATGTGAGTGGGAAAAGAAGATCGCACGTATACATATATATATATATGTGAGAGGTAGGGAGAGGGAACGAATGACAAAGTGGAAGAGAGGCGCGAGCATAGAGCGAAGTATATACACGCAGGCAGGCAACTTTATTTTTGGACGGACGCTCGCGAGAAGGGGAAAACCCGAGGGAGAGAGAGAGAGCAGAGAGGGGGAGCGAGCGTGCAATAGCGAGTCAGTCATACGTTTGGCAATTCGTTCAATATAATTAGCGCGTAATAGCGCGGCCTTTTGGAATCGAAGTAAGCGTCGATTTTTCGCCGCTGCCGCAGCGATTGAATTCGCCGTTGCCGACTGCGCGTAAAGTCATTATAATGGCATTAACCTGACCCGTTTCAATTTCAGAGTAGATTTATATGTATGAGCTAACTTCCCCTCCAGGCCGGAGTACACTGCTGCGCTCGTGTAATTTTCGGGCAAAACAATTGTTCCGATTTCCGGTAATGCCGGTAAAACTGCCGCGCGGCGCCGAGAGGCCAGAGCTTTTTTACCCGTGTTTCAATTTTGTTTAGAGCGAGTTCGTTGTTTGCCGTCGCGCTCGCGCGCGCCGATGATTCATTCGCCCCCCAAGTTTTGACAAGCTTGTCAATGATATAAGTGGATCAGGAAGAAATAGCTCATCTATCAAAACACCTCCAAAATAACGCGCAGCTAAAACTCCTGATGATGATCGCTGAGCTTTTAAAGTTTGCCAACTTTTTCATTCCAATTTCATATCTTTTTCTTTAATAATCAAACATATGCTGCAGGATTTCGCAAAGTTATCATGAACTCTTAAATATAATCATCCACAATATTATGCTAATTACTATGATAAAATATAATTATCCGATTGAATTTGCAATGTTATGCACAGTATCTAGCTTTGATACCACAATATAAGCTAAAGAAATTAACAAAAAAATGAAACAATAATTACGTAATATAATTGGCGCAAGTTCAGCGATCATCGATTCTTATATATCGGTCGAGGGGCCAAGTCGCGTTAAATAATCTCGAGCGAGTCGTAAAAGCCGCGTGTGTGTCAACAAAGAGCGAGGGAAAAGAAAGAGCGCGCGCCAGGCGAAAAAGGAGGCAGTAGAGGAAGCCGAAAACTGCAGCTACGGCGGGAAATGTTTTCGATTGTCCGAGAGTCCAGTGGCAACTCGAGGCGTATAACAAGCGTCGATCGCAGGCCGGCCAAAATGGGATTTCGCTCGTTCTCTCTACGTGTGGGCGTACAAGCAAGAGAGAGAGAGAGAGACTCGTATCCATACTTTAAAAGCGATTTAACGCGTTGGACGTGAAATTGTACGAACGACGGGGAGGTCGAATAACGTTCTCTCTTTCTCCCACTCCTCCCTCTCCCTCCCTCCGCTCCCGTGTAATCTTGGGCGCGAGGCCGGAAGCAGTTGGCGCGGAAAATCAGCCTCCCTTTTGACCCATCGTTTCTCCCTCTCTCTCCCTTCCCGCTCCCTCCGAGAGTTTGCGCCTTTCTCTCACACGCATACACCTACACAGAGAGTAGGCGGCGGCAGCGCGGAGGTCTATTTTCGCCGGAGGCACTGTACTCTACGTACGTATTTTCCCCTGGTATGGAGAGTTTAAAAATGAATGCTCCGACCTTATGTAACAGTGGGTTAAAAAGTCGATGTCATATATATTTTGTCTCGTGAAATTTTAATGCGCCATCGGATCGCCTCGGTATTCTGCCTATTTATTACCCCCCTGCGTCCCTCGCGCGAGATTTGCCTCGATTTTATCAGCGCCGCGCGCGCGTAATTAAAGAAAGCGCGATTTGTTTGCGCCGCGGCCCCTTTGTGCCCTTTTAGCGTCGTAATCTCTCGCTCAAGTATTTTCCTTTCAGAGCGTCGCGCGGCATTCGAGGGCTATTTCAAAAAAATTTCAATGCCCCTACTAAAAGGGCCAGTGAAAAATCGAGTTCCATTGAAGCGCGAGAGAGAGAGAGAGAACAAAGGCAGCGCGGGGTTAATCGCTTCCCGATCCGGCGGCAGCCCTTCTGCACGGCCGCAACTCTGCCGCAGTAGCAGCCCATCAATCCTACTAGCCGGCGCCTCACTCTGTAACAGACGCACTTCCACACTTATTAGGAGATTCCTCGGCGCAGGAAATATTTGCGGTATGTAATAGGTTCGATTGCACGGCCAGCCCTGAGCCATTCGGGGTATGCGCGCGCCGCCGCAGCGGCACATGCCAGAGCCCGCGCAGAGCCGCAGACGCACGCGGGAAGAGATAACGACGGGGCTCGCGCAGCTCCCTCGCTGCGAGCTCGGGGGGATAATACTCCTCCGACTCGTCGATCGCTCGATGGACAGGCGAGAGGACGGAGGGGGAGAGAGCGAGATGTTTGCCGACGGAAATTGCCCGTGCGCTTAACGACGTAACGCCGTTCCGCGCTGCTGATGCTGCCGCCGCCGCTGCTCCTCGACGCCGCCGTTACCTACCTATAAACTTTCGGCCACGGCGATTATTGAAACTTCATCGTGGTTATGGCTGTGCCGGCGAAAGGCTGCCCACTCTGCACTCGTGCCGTGTGACCCGTCTCTGTATTATCGGAGAATTAGCACCTGCTTTATGGGCCACGATATATTATATACCCCCTCAAATGCCCCCGAATTTCTCTATATACGCACTCTTTTAAATGATATTGACGTTCCACTGTCGAATTAGCTGTTAATTCCGTGATGAACTTCGAGTGAAAGCGAACTAAATTTAGGAGATAGAAATTAGACTCGCAATAGCATATAATTTGCTGCTATACAGAAATGATACCCTGAATCATCGGATACACGCTGAGCTAGCTATACAAGAGTAAACTGAACTTTAGCAGACTCGAATCTCTAAGCTTTGATTTACGTACACACGGCTTATGCAGTTCAAACAATGCTAAGAAGCATGCCTTTAATACAGAGAATTCACTGCACAAACTAGTCTCATAAAGCTAAATTTTAATATTACAACATTATAATATTATGATAAAGGTAATAAACACAAGAATATTTATAGTTTATTAATCATTCGTTTTTCTGGTATAGAAATTAGTCCATTAGATATGAGAAGGGAAACAGAGACAGACCATTAGAAATTACTAGTTATATTTGACACAAATCAAATGCTTTTTTCCATCAACTTCTCACATTTTATCGTATGGCCATATTTAATGATATATTTTGAAACTTATACTCTGGCCATATTTAATGATATATTTTGAAACTTATACTCTGAAGAGATAGTTTACCGGGATATAAACAATATTTAGTAGTCTTTGTACTATTTACAGCTTTATTCTATAAGATATAAACCAAAACCGTTATTTTGTCACGTGACTCTATCTCTCTCACTCATCGCCATAATATATCTCTTGTTATCAGATTTTTATCGACTTCGTCGACTAGCTATTTTAACTAGCATTAAAATTCAAAATTAATAGATAGTACAAAATTGCGACCTTCTTTGTGGCCAATAAATGTGAAAAATAGGTTAAAAAAATCGTTACACGTATGGAAGAAAACTGGAGTCC
>JAPYZP010006916.1:0-12361 GCA_030522985.1 Torymus sinensis
AGAAGTGTAAAGAAGTGTAAAAAACTGTAAAAGAATTTTGGAATTATGAGTATCAAAAAAAGTGTTACAAAATATAAAAGAACTGTAAGATAGTGTACGCAAATGTAAAAAAAGTGTAATGAAAGTGTAGAAAAGGTTAAAAGAATGTAAAAAACGTCCGAAATCTGGTAGCTTTTTACACTTTTTTTACACTTTTTTTACATTTATCTTCATTTATTTACATTTTAAAATTTTGCTAGGGTCCTTATTAATAATTTCGCGTGTCCTCCTCGACCGACAAAATAATATCATTTAAATTTTCAAATAACGTAAAAAACTATGCTCCTCGCCCCCACTAAAAGAAAAAAAAACAACAAAAATTGTGTCAACCAAAAAATCCAGTTTGCAATCGAAGCCCAGCCCCATTTCGCCACTCAACTTCAACATCGGTGACTGTCGACTCTCAGGCAATATGCATAACGCTACCACCTGCTGTTGCTATACTTATATATTCTTGAAACGCAACAGTACCTAATACATTATCATTGTGCGCGCCGAAAAAGAAAGGCGTTCGTTCTCGGCAGTACTTATAACTGGCCTTTATAGCGACGGCGGCGGCGGCGGCGGCACCGCTCGGCAACCGAATTTCCCCGCTCTCCTATTCTTTCTCTATATACCTACTACCACTATTATACCATAGTACCGAACCTAAGTGAGTATATACTACACCGCTATACACCTATACATCGTGCGCGAAAAAACTGTGTGGCGACGGGCGGCGCGGCGGCAACAACGCCACCTTCCACGACGGGAACAGCAGCGAGAGAGCTGCTGCCGCCTGCTACTACCGCGCGCGCACGCACGCACACAGGACTGGCAGATAATATAATATATAGAAGGCGGCGCAGTACTGCGAGGAGGGCGAGAGAGAGAGAGAGAGCATATATATATATATTATATAGCTTAGATACGAGCGTGTACGCCCGCGGACTGCCCGGAGACACTCTCCTTTGTACGTCGTCCGAGCGCGACGATGAATAATAACTGATACGATCGCACGTTACGTCCTCGCAGTCTCGCAGAGTACCCAACGCAGGCATAGTCGTCGTCCTCGTCACGTTTCTCGCGGCAGCCGGAGGTGTGCGCGCGTAGAGTAGCAGTCATACATAGCCGCAGCCCAGACAGCAGCAGCAGCCATGGAGGACGACCTGCCGACCGAGTACGATGTCATCGTAGTCGGGACAGGTACGCATTTTACATTACGCGTATATGTACATATCGATTCATGCTGTCTCGTCTCCTGCATCCGCGGCTTTTAAAAATGTTGCGCGGGGACCGCTTTCTCTCTCTATCGCTCTCCCATCTGTCGATAGATATACACGTATATCTTGCCTCCCGTCGGAATGCGCCGTCGCCGTCTGGCCTTGATGCCGCTTCTGCAGGCGCTTCGAGGAAGGAAATTATACGCCCGCTGACCCGGATTGCAGCTGGCTGGCTCTTCTTTTTTCCCCTTTTTTCTAGCGTTGTGTTGGTTCTCTTTTTCGAGAGGGGCACACCGGGAAACCCGATGGTTATTGGAACGGAGCGGCCGCGCGGTGCAGTACCTATAGGTAGCTGCTGAATGTGTCGTGTGTGTTCGCTTATCGATTTTTTTAATCGCCTGACGGACGGACGTGTACCTACGTGCGGGTGCGCGAGGTCCGAGGGCTGGTTTCTTATCTTATACCAAGTATAAGTACCTTCCGTGTATGACAGATTTTTTTTTCTTCGGTTGGGTGGTTTTGGGGAACGAACGGGTGGCAGGTCCGTTATATTCGTTTCGGAGCAGGTGATTTATTTTGATTTGTCGTTGTTGACGTTGCATTTTCGTTTTTACGGTGGATGTTTCCCGATAGCTGAGAGCGACGGCTGATGAATCATAATGCGAAATGGAGAGGGCATGGATGCAGGGAAAAAATGTAGGGGGAGGAAGGTTTATTACATATGGTACATGGGAGCAGGTGTTATGCTTAGGGAACAGATGTAGAGTGGTAGTCAAGTCCAAAAATGTCTCAAGTAGTGTCCTACTTTTCTATGACGCCATATGGAGAAGGGACCGGACAATTAGAAAGGTTTCTTGACCCCCCTCGAGAGCAGACAATGAAACCAGTTTTACCTTACATCAATCTTCTAATTTAGCGACAGCAGCGGTATTCATCACTTGAATATTACATTATTAGGTTACCCACATTTTCGCAAGAGCGTTGTTAGTTTGCAGTAATGATAAAGATGTCCTTGTTAGTTTGATATTTATTTGTTATTATGATTTTTAGGAATGACTGAATCTATTGTTGCTGCAGCAGCAAGTAGAATTGGAAAGAGAGTTCTGCACTTGGATAGGTAAATTTTGTTGGATAATTGATTTTTATTTTGCTGGTAGCTCTGTAGATAGAGATGATTAATCTGAATTGGTTCATTTTTGTAGCAACGAATACTATGGGGGTTTGTGGGCAACATTCAATTTTGATGGTTTGCAAAAATGGATGGAAGATCTGAAAAATAGTAAAAGCGATACCAGAGATTTCAAACCAGAGTTAGGAGATGGCGAGTCCTTTTTGAAAGCCAGCAACCAGTATTCCACGGTAGAGAACATTCTTGAAGAATGGTTCATTGCGCAGTAAGACATTATTTTTATCTCACTTGTTAGCATAAGTATCAGATTATCCAATGTCTCATCTTCATTCTTTTGTGTAATTAGTGAAGCAGACTTACCTGTAGTTTCATCGAAAGATACACAAACTGAAGGTTCAACCGATGCTGCTTCTGATGGTACTGAAAAAACTGATGAAGACAAAAGTGATAAAAAAGAAACAAAACATTGGAGTATAGAGCGTATAAAGAAAGAATATAGAAGATTCAACATTGACTTAGCACCTAAGGTATCTATTTTTTCATATTTATTTGAATATTGTGTATTATATTGAAACTTGATTATATATGTAAATTTATAATTTTAGCTTCTATATGCTCGTGGAGAACTGGTGGAACTCTTAATTTCGAGTAACATTGCTCGTTATGCAGAGTTCCGTGCAGTATCTAGAGTTTCTACCTGCATGACAGGGAAACTTGTTCAAGTTCCTTGCTCTCGAGCTGATGTTTTCGCCAACAAAACTGTCAGTGTTATTGAAAAGAGAATGTTGATGCAGTTACTTACATCTTGTATGGATCAAGGAGCTGACAGTCCAGAATTTGATGGTAAGAAATTTTAAAAGCTAATTTTGTATAGTGAATAATATTTATTAAATAATTGTTAAATATTTTATGTTTATTTAATACAAAAATATTGCGTTTATTGTGAAAGAAAAGAATAGATGCGACTGTCATTATTCATTTTGTACATCGAATGTCTGATTAAGGAATATGATGTGCTTTGCATGTATAATTTGATTTTACCAGTTATAGAAATACTGTTATTACAGTACTTATAGTCAATATAAAATTTGACACATATTTTTTTCAGGATACCGTGATAAGACATTCCTGGAATATTTAAACACCAAGAATTTAACACCAATTGTTAAACATTATGTAATGCAGGCCATTGCAATGGCTACAGATAAAACATTTTGTAGAGATGGTGTCAATCGTACAAAGCATTTCCTTAACAGTCTTGGCCGTTATGGAAACACTCCTTTCTTATGGCCTATGTATGGTAGTGGTGAATTACCACAATGTTTCTGCAGGTAAATTTATATTTTTCTTTATTTGTTTATCACGGAAACAAATCATTATTTTTTATTATACATTTCAATTGACTAACAGATTATGCGCCGTTTTTGGTGGGGTTTACTGCTTAAAACGTCATCTGGATGGCGTTGCAGTAAGCGAAGATAAATGTAAAGCTATTTTAACTGGGAAGCAAAGGCTAACTCTGGAACATCTTGTTGTTGGACAAGGTCACCTGCCTCCAGAAATTGTTGCTTCGACTGGTGAAAATCAAATTTCTCGTGGTATTTTTATTACAGATAGGTAAATTTCTTTATTTATTAGTAATACTATAAAAAAACTTAACGTTTACTATTAATATTTCTGATTTCATTTAGATCAATTATGCAAGGAGAGAAAGAAAATTTAACACTTTTATACTACCCACCTGAAGAGTCTGACCAAGAAGCAGTGACTGTCATTGAATTAGGGCCTCTAACGAACGCCTGTCCACAAGGATTATGTAAGATTTATTCCTTTAAAAAAAAAAAACAAACCTTTAAAGAAACATCTTAGTTATTAATAATTAAATTTTTGCTTTCAGTTATGGTCCACATGACATGCAAACGTACGAAAACAGCTAAAGAAGATTTAGCTTATGTTGTGAAGAAATTCCTGCACGCTAAGACTCTTGAAAGTAATGTTTCTCGTACCCCAACGGATTCTCATACCCAAACTGTTTCTACAGATCAACAATCTGCTCAAGTAATTAGAAATCTTAAGATTTTTACATTCCTCAAAAGAATTTTTACTATCATTAATGCTTTGCTATTTTTAATTTTAGGAGAGTGCTAAAGGAAATAAAGATGATACTGCCGAAAACCCGATGCCTCAAGTCTTATGGGCTTTATACCTTAATTTACCAGCTAGTGATATTAAGCTTAAAGAATCTGCTCCAAGCAATATTCATCTTTGTTCTGGTCCTGATCTAGATCTAGATTTCGACTTTGCCGTTAATCAGGTAAAGCCATTATTCACTTTAAAAGCATAGAATGTCTTAACAAGCGTATAAAACTAATAACATGTTTTTCTACGTAGGCGAAAGAAATCTTCAAGGCAATGTACCCAAGTGAAGACTTTTTACCACGTGCTCCCGACCCAGAGGAAATTGTCTTGGAGGGCGAGGAGGCTCCAGGACCGAAATTCGAGGGCGACAACAATACGTCTGGTGAAAATGAGAAACAAGACGTGGAAAAGGCAGAAAAAGAAGGATAAACTTAATGCAAATCGCACGAACGACATACTTGCTTAATCTCATTAATCGCAATGTCATAATGAATTATAGAAGTCACTGAAATGTCCATCAATTTTACCATTACTTTTGTAATTTTCTTTTAGACTGATTTCTTTTGCAAATTTTTTATGATTATGAGATTAAGGAAGAGTGCTGCAAGAAATTTGTATTGCTACATTGGATTTAACGGAAAGGCCTGCATTTCAGTATCTTCTAATATAGATATTATCACTTTACATAATTATGTATATCGAATGCGAGCCTTATAAAATGCAGGAAAAAGCGAAGAATTGAGAATCATGACACAGTTCATATCATATGTTTAAATATATATTTTTTCTCACAACACATTGATTGAACACGAATTTGTAGTGCTATCATTGTACTCATGTGCTTTTCCACATCATTTCGCCGAAAGAACATTTTTTGAATTGTAAGCTATTTGTCGTAATCTAAACTAATAATCACATCCTGTATTCTTCGTCTTATACAAATAGTTTGCTACTATCCTACTACTAAGTACGACAAATGTATATCTTTATCATTACAAAGAGTGATCAGCGACTGCTATTTGTATTCTTACAAGATGTCTGGGCTACATTGACTGTTTGTTCGTACTTTTTGTTTTAAACGAATGCTCGGCTTTTGGACGTCTTTTCCGCACACTTTGTCGGTTCTGCACAATTTTTGTAACGATCAAGCGCGTATTATTTATCCCTGATTAGAAAGTTTCGATTTGAAGCATAAGACGAACGGTTGATCTCGTTGTGGTGGATGATGAAAAAACTAATTCTACTTACCACAGCACATTATAATCTAAGAATTTTTAAATAGTTTGCATTTAAACGAAGTATTTGACAGTTCTATAATATAACCGCCTTTTTCTAATCAGGGTCGAACTTTATTAAAAAGTTGCTAAAACTTTTTAAGGCTGTGAGAAAGTAGACTTTCTTAAATTCATCGTTCTTATGTAATAAGGATCGATGGAGCAAGACGCCACGGCGAACTAATTTCTTTTAGCGAGACACTGATCACTCGAATCTCTACTTTCGGTTTAAGAAAATTCCAAAGATATTCGAAGTACACGAATCGTCGTGACAAATAAAAAATGCTTCTGTGTTACACAATGAATACACAAAAATTCATTTAGTAATGTTATATAGGCATTCCACTGTCTTTGTTGTTTTGAAACGTACTTTATTTTTGCTGTGATTTTTTTTTTTTTTTTTGATTGAGAATACTATATTATATGCACTTTGCTTGAATGATACTTTTACCTTATTTCTCCAGCGATGATACATTAGTCAATTTACATTCACAATTTTTTTTATCACTCATTAGAAAAAAATATTTTATAGACGTTATATGGTATATTTCTACAAGAATGTATCGATTTTAACTTATTTATGATTATTATACGTCTAAGTATTGCATTTTTTTAATAATAAAGAAACGTGATAAAATATAGTTTTGTTCCTTATTTTTCTTTGTAATCAAGGGGATGTGAAATACTGACATAATTTTCAAAAGAATATAACTCATGAAAATACCAATAGAATCATCCACAAAAAATTGTGAGTATAGTATTTAAGTATACGGAGCGCCTGACAGACCTGTTTTTCCAGAAAAATGATGAGAATTTATTTAATTAAATAAAAACCGTACTGTCGGTAAATAGGAATCTGCACGAAAGTGTTAATAGAATCACTCAAAAAAATTCCTGCATATAGGGTTTATGTGTACGGAGCGCTTGGCAGAATTTCTTTTTAAATAGACGCTTGAATATTGATTTAAAAAATATTGAAATTCACGGTTTCACATGGTCTTTAAAAAATAATAAAGTTTTTAACATTATACCAGAACTAGATTAAAAACTACTACAAAAACATCATTCAAACATTGTAAAAATAAATAATTTTCAATTTAATTTTATAAGGATTTTAAATTTTTACACGATGAACATCCAATGCATGAGTTTTAGAAAAACTGTAATTATTTAAAATTCATTTGTGATATTCACATTTATGGTTTCGAATGATGTCCATTACTTTTATTTAAAAAATTATTATCATTTATTGAAAAAATGAAATCATT
Organism: Torymus sinensis; assembly: GCA_030522985.1. Classification (NCBI taxonomy): domain Eukaryota; kingdom Metazoa; phylum Arthropoda; class Insecta; order Hymenoptera; family Torymidae; genus Torymus; species Torymus sinensis. Next base: position 7,052 of record JAPYZP010006916.1, read on the forward strand.
TCAGCCCACTCTCAATATTAGAAGTGTTTAGAATACATAATTGTAGTACAAATAATTTTGAATGCCCCAATTTTAAAGTGTCAATCTTGTTGTTTTTTTTTATAAATCAGTAAAATATATGCGTGAATATCTCTAACGGTTTTCCGTTTAAAAAAACATCAATAAATATTTAAAAATAGTAACAAATTAATGATTTACTCAAATATTTCATACATTCAGTTCATAAAAATTGTTTCAACATATTTTTCAACTACTTATCTATTTAAAAGTATATATACATATATTTTTAATGGTAAAAGCTCGCGACAACTCTGACCAATATAAGCGGATAACGTTTTCGTCCAATCACGAATCACGACTCGGGCTTCACATCTTCTTCTTCTTCTTCTTCTTCTTCTTCGTTTATGGTTAGGGACTTCACATCAGTTACAGATAGGCATTCAAATATTTAAAATGTTGCCATCGCATCTTATGATGAACTCCACAAGGTGGTATACACATGCATGTCAACGTTTTATTTTCTTATCTACTATTTACTCTCAGTTCGTTTCCTCTCTTTCTATACTTATTCTAGAAAAGATCAACGATCATTCTAATTATCTAATCGGCTTGGCTGACATACACGGCCAGTGCACGCCTACAGTGCATCTATAGGAGCATTCTAACGTCATGGGGGGGCATTAACGGCAGTTGTCAAGATTCAACAGCAGACGAGCGGAAGCGTCGTTTTTCTTGTAAAGAGGTATAGGTATTATAAGTATACTAATTTTCGAACAGGATCAAATGTCAGAGGATTGTTGCTCTTATTTAATGCAAAAGAAATCTTTTACAAGATATTTGTAGGATTTAAACTAAAATAAGTTTAGTTAAATCTAGTTCGGCGGACATTTTTTTTTTTTTTCATTTGAAGTCACACCCTCTCATTTCCTATCTGGAAAGGAAGTAGTGACATTAGACGAAATATCGAGAAAATCTATCCATTTCCGATATTCAGTCCTACCCAGAAATCAACCCGTTCCACGCTCACCAATTAAAATTACCATACCCCTCGTCAATCTGAAAATTCCCCTCAAAACGCATCTTTATCCCATTCCCCTGTGCCATTCATACCAAAAATCCGGCTTTTAAACCCGCAAAAAACGTAAACAGCCCCTATGGGCGCGCGCGCGCGCGCGTCAGCCACTTATACCCCCCCCCCCCCCCCCCCCCCCCCAACCCATCAGCAGAGCCAACCTAACCTAACGCAGCTGCCAGTTACAGGCGCACTGGTTGGCTAACCTCAACCGAGCGACTACAGCGACGCCGGCGCTTATTGGCCAGATTCAAGCGGTGTAACGTACCGCCAGCTGTGTTGTGCGCGCTACTGCTGTGCCCCGCGCGTTCTCAAAGGGTCGCCCCCTCCTGCTATACGTATACTTACATTATTGCAGTTGCAGTAGACGACACTACAAACGGCTCTCGCAGTAGGATAGTCGCGCTCCTCGCGTGCGTGTGTGTGGCTCGTACGTAGTGTGTCGCGAGGGAAAGGACCTGGACAACAACAACAACGACGACGGCGACGACGACGTAGACGTACAGGACGGGACGCGGCGCGTGTGCGTGTGAGACGATGCCCGAGCAGCGGTCGTTATAGCGGCGAGGTAAGAAGCGCGTGAGTTTACCAGGAAAGAGAGAGAGAGAGAGAGTAGGACAACGGCTCTCCTTGAGGCGGTAAGGACGTAACCGACATCACACACTCTCACTCACACGCACACACGGTCTGTATTTATATATATCGCGCGCGCGTTACATCGTTTTCCCATAATTAATAGAGGACGGTAAAGATATATACGGATATATATATATATATACACGTAGATAGATATATAAGAGACATGGCGACAATACGCGTGCACGATGACCAGGAGAATCGCCTCGACGGCAACAACCGCCGGCTGCTCGTTGGCAAGGAGAACAACGTTCTTCAGCCCAATAATCAGCAGGCCCAGCAGCAACAGAAACGTGCCGTACTTGGCGTTCTGTCCAACAACTTCGTCAGAAAGAACCAGCAGTCCAAACCTGTAAGTATTAAACGCATAATTTCCCTCGATACAAATTTTCTTTTCCATCATCTTCTTTCGTATCTGTCTCGACGTATATACGCCGCCTTTTCAAACGGCTCGGTTCGGTTGACTCTCTCCGTATAGGAGAGGGGGAGTAGCGGCACGCACAGCGCGTGTGCGTTTTCGAGGGAAGGACGGTTGGCGCTCGCGCCTCACTTTTCGAATATTCGAATCCGGAACGCCTGCATTTATATATATGTCTACACGGGGTAGGTAATTTACGCGCGAGGATTTTTTAACTGTCGGAAAGGCCGCGCGCGGGCGCTCGCTCTTATAGATCATCGGGCTTTTCCGACATGAAATTGGGTATTGGAGGGAAAAGGGAGAGAGAGAAAGAGAGAGCGTGGTATAGCGACATTTTGGAAAATGGACGACGCGGTATAAACAGGCTTTTCGTAAACAGCACGGCGATGGGTCCATGATGACGCAGGGAACACTCGCGCGATGTTGTAACGTATATCTCGGCGGCTAGCGGGTTGTCCAGGAGTTTTAAGGGTTTCCAGGGTAGGTAATTGGTGAGCGGGGTGTACTTCGTATGTTTTCAGAAGTGCGAATGTACGTTGGTAGACCGGTGGCGTTTGCCGCATAGGGTCGGCTCCGATTTTCATTGCGGAGCATGCGGAACGTTTTAAGCTGGTTTCGGCGCGTTGTAATCTTGATAATTATAAATTACCTCCAAACTACTTCAGCAAGTTTTAAAATGTTCCAGTTTTCTTAAAAAATGCAAAATATCGTCATTCTTGTTGTAGGTTTGTCTGCTCCTCGTGCGCATGCGCAGAAGCATGTTTATCGCTAATATCTTTTCAATTAAGTCGTTATGATGACAACATTGGAATCTACGTTAAATATCCTGTTTTATATATGAAGACTATTTATTTATAATGGATTAAGGGCAAAATCAATACCTTCTTTTCCCATAAGGTTCCCACATGTTAAAAGAAATATTTTGTAAACCTAGTTTTCTTTAAAATTTGGTCAAAGAATGTTTTTTTAAAGTTTCAGAAATGTTGTCTTTTTATAAAAACTCGCCGAAGCCACCTTAAAATTAAATTTCAAACGTTCGGAGATTTTTTAGTATTGTCTTATTTTGTATCTTTTTTTTTGTTTTACTGGCTATCTACTCATGCAAATAAGCTCCTCAGAAAATGGGGTTTCTAGCCGATATGTATTTATTTGTTTATCTATTTATTTAATAGTAGACCGGTTAGAAGCCCTTAAAAAAAAGAAAAGAAAAAAAAACTTGAATTAAATATTAACTTTATTTATAATAATACTCATAGTATTTTTGGTATACTTATAATGCAATTTTTCGCACTGATATTGATATCGAAAAATCGCTTTTTTTTTTTCAATACAACGTGAAAAGGTTCGAAAAATGTTCATTACTGCCTAAAATCATTTTTTACGCGCACTATTGCAGAAAATAAGTATCATACTTATGCAATTCCTGTGTAAGTTTTTCCGCAATTGCGTGACCGCATGTTACTCGGGTTCGGCTTCGCTAGGGCGTAAAAAAAGAAATACACCCCAAGCGGAGATTGTCGTTCACGAGGGTCGGCGCGCAGCTGGCAGTACGACGCCATCCCACTAAAGAAAGTGGAAAATCTTACGCGCTATAGGTACTTAATAGGGGGCAGAAAATGCATTCCCGGTTACAAGTTTCGTGGGTTTTATAGCACCATTTTACGCTCCTATGCATCAAGAAAATTATTTATATAGAATCATTATAATACTTTACTCCTAAACACGAATCCTGGTTCGAAATTACTATCACGTCAGGATTTTGAAATATCTGAAGTACACAATTTCGGAGATATCTTAATTAAAAAATAAAGTTTAAAAACTGATTTTATTAATTTTGTCAATAAAAGAATTTAGACCAGCTGGTTTCGTTCGAAATACATTTTAGATCATCTTATCGTGATTTTTTAATCTTTTTTCTAATTTTTAAAACTTGCATAATTCTTGAAAAGAACTTGGACAATTAGATTTGAGAACAAAAGTCATAGAAGGATGATCGAAAATGAGTTTAAAAGCAGTTCTACACAATTTTATTTTCAATATTAATAAAATCAAGTGTTAAACTTAATTTTTAAGATATCTCAAAAATTTTAACACCACATATCTAAAAATTCTGACCTGATAGAGTAATTCTGATCTTGGATTCATGTTTATCAGGTCAACATATCTGAAATATATGGCAGTTTAGTCTATACCTACCACTTTTTTCTTTTTGAACTTGTGTCATTATAATGATTTAATACAAAATGAATTATTAAATAAATATGTAATTCTATAAATAAAATTTTTAAAATAAACTATAAATAATTTTAGGAAATATGCAAAGATGAAAAATTCAGCAAGGCAAAAACCAACTATGCACCAGCTAATGTTGAACCATTTACCATCTATGAGGAGAAAAAGGAAGAATCAACATTTCAAATATATGAAGATAAACTGCAGACCGAATCTTCTGTTGTTTTGAGAGATGCCCAACAAACTAAGAAAATTGAAATTAAACAGACGACAGAAGTCAAAGTCACAGTTGAGAGAGAAAAGCCTTTGCTGGAAGTTAATCCTACGATAAGAAATACAGAGCCGTACAGATCTGTTCTCGAAGAAATTGATAGTCAACCAGAAGAAGATGTCCTTATACCAAAGGAGAGTCCCATGTCCTTGGATAGATCACTAATTTTAACTGACTCCGACAAAAAAGACTCGCGATCTAAACGAGATGCTTGCAAATCAACTAGATCAAACTTCTATGACATTGACGAGTATAGGGCAGATATTTACCATTACTTCAGGAATGTTGAAGTAAGTATGGTTTAGATATACTTTAAAAATATAGAAATGATATATATTTTTATAAATAAATAAATAAAAATTAATTGAAAAATTAATCCAACAAACTTTTTTTAAAGGTATTACACAGACCAAAAGCAGGATACATGAAAAAACAACCTGATATTACATACTCAATGAGAACTATTTTAGTTGATTGGCTAGTCGAAGTTGCTGAGGAATACCGTCTACACACTGAAACATTATATTTAGCTGTTTCTTACATAGACAGATTTTTGTCATATATGAGTGTAGTTCGTGCTAAACTGCAGTTGGTTGGTACTGCAGCTATGTTTATTGCGGCGTAAGTTTCACCTTTACATTACACCTTTACTCAATTTTCGAAGAAAAGCGCAAAAAAAAA
>JAPYZP010006918.1:0-13555 GCA_030522985.1 Torymus sinensis
AGTCATTAGCAAGATCCAGTAATTTTAGATGGACAATATTCTTTACACAAAATAAATATATTGTCTTTGTCAACAAAAAGTGTATGATTAATCGTAACGCTCTTAGGATTTTGCGACTAAGAATGTCTGACGTGTCGGCCAACTTCCTCTGGGTACCTTTCGGCATCGAGATGACCATAGATTACATGCAAGATATGGCTAAACTCTTTAGTATGATAGAATTTAGAAGGCACATTGCTCCCATGTGCAATATACAACTTTTTATCACCCCCAGCGAAAAGTTATTTGTGTTTGATCCTCGATTTTTGGGTTGAAAATGTTACCTAACCTCACTTTTTGAATCTCTACTTGTTCCCCGACTATTATAGTGCCGCCTGAGCGAAGCAAGCACAGCAACCCGCAGGCGGTGGTAGTTGCGAATAAAGTAGACCAACACGCATGCGCGTCGCAGTCTAGGAGGGAGCCCATGTAGTGTTTTATTCCTTGCGAAGTCAGGGAATAAACAGAATACATTACGCTAGGGTGTGCAAAAAAATATTTTATAATATAATATTTCAGTTTTTGTCAGTTTCATTGGAGTTCCTCACATTAGATTTAGAAATTCGGAAAGCTACAATCTCATCTATTTTTTATACGACATAGTTTGAAGTGGAAAGTTGTAAAATGTCCATTTAGATAGGCGCATTTGCACTGTTTTTGAGCGAAAAAGGCCGCGCGAGTAAGACATTGCGAAGTTCACAAGAAAATCTAGCGCTCACACTTTTTAGACGGTTGGATAGAAAAGTAGGTCATTGAAAAGCTTTTTCTGTTGGTACTTACTCCGCAAGAATGTATGAGTGTAGAAAAGTTTTTGATGAGCCAAATCCTCTTTACACGTTTATGCGTTTTTGTATCACATTTTATATTGAGTGTTAGTTGATTATGACATTTCCACAAGGCAGCCTGGACTTTCTAGAGAAATGAACCAATTGTTGCTTAATGTATTATTTATCATATAATTAAACTATCCTATTAATAATAGGATAATGTCATATAAATTAAGAATTTAAATATACGTATATTTATTCCGAAATTTGTATAATACATTTATTACAACAGTATAAATAATATTATTATGAAATTGCTTGGTGCAATTAGTTAAACAAAAAAATTAGTTTAGCATCACATAAATAATTAAAATAATGGTTAATAATTTGTAAATAATTGATAAATTTGCGGATGTTAAAAAGAAAAATAGATTTTAAATTCATAATATTTCTATATTAATTGTATAGGTATAATCAAGGTAAAGAAAGAGCGCGCACAGCACGCCTGAACTTGATAGTAGAGATACAAAATAGAAAACTTTAAAAAGTTAGAATTCGCAAGAAATTTTCTATAATTTTTGCATATTTTTACAGAAATGTCAGCTCTGCAATGATTATATTTCATCCACATTCAAATATTTGGCTACCAGGACGTGAGCAAACTGTAGATTTTAACAATTTTATCCTCTCAAGGGTTTTGTGCTAAAAAAGAAAAAACATGACTTTAATTCTTTGTTGAAGACATATTACGTTTTTATATCTTTCTTGCTTTTATATTTGCAACTTCGACAGTAGTTTTGCAATCAAATATACATATATTCAAATTAAATACAAGACATTCTCTTCTATAATATCAAAAAGTTCTTTATAGTGTAATTTAGAAACTTATAAAATATTGGGGATACTAATTCTAACGTAAATATGTAATATATTACTTCAAAGTAGCGTCCAACTACGGTCTACGGTTAATTTTTAAAAAAAGTTTATTCTGACCTCCCTTATTATGGATAAAATATAAAAGGTTTTAAAACTAAAGTATACTGTGATTGTAAGTTATTGTGCTAATAAGTTAACAAATTTCTAAGTTAAAATCGGTGCCTTTACGGGTAACAAAATATTTGTTAATAATATATAACGTACTCAAAATGAAAATTTATATTAACAAGAACTATTTTTTTTTATTTTTAAGATACCGAACAACAATATAATAAAATCTGGATAACGCAGGTAATTTTCATTATTCTATTTGAATCATAAACATATAAATACAATTATATTGGAATCTTGAAGTATTTTTCAATGTATCTAATTATAAATAGATGAATTCAATACGTTTTAGTCCACAATAAAATATTCATTTTAATTTTTTAAAGCTATCGTCCTTTTTGTTTTATAATGTATTACTTTAATTAATAATCTCTTTTAAAGAATGTATAGTAAATTTTATGACCACTTCAGTAGGTACCTATATGTGACATCTAGTGAACGAGATGAGTTTGTATCAAGTAAAAGTAACTTTTATTACTAATTCTCTACTTTATTACGTATAAAATAAATATGAATCTTAATTTCATTTTGTACATTCTTCTGCTTTCGTCAGTTGGTGTTCTTTCCTCAAACCAGTCGTCTTGGTTACATGAATTTACTCAGTGTTTACTAAATTTTGCTTTTACTGATAAAATTATTGTGATTGTCGATAGAAAAAATTATTTGTATGATCAGCCTCGACAATTAATATTACATATCTCCCAAACTTTTTCAACCTTTCTTATATCTTTAGAAGATGAAGACTTTGTGACATTAGACAAGATTCAACCGTACTACGTGCCATCTTTTACATTACACATTTACCCAATAGTGATCACCGATACCTTAAAGCCGAAACTTTTTATAAGAAATGTAATGGGTGTCTATAGTGATTTTGTCAGATTAAATGAAATGCCTAGATTAATTGTAGTTATGTTCAATCTTTCCAAAACATCCTTAAGAGTTATCGAGACTGTTTTGGAGATGATCTCCGATAAAGCTCGCATTGACGACAAATTCTTAAAAATTGTAAACGTTGCAATTAAGAAGACCAAGTCAAATATTTCCATATTACCCTCCAGACCTAGGCTAGTAGTGCGCATGTACGGATATAATCCAGACACGCGACGATGCACTGTCTCGAAGCTCTCGTCCGTCACTGAGATTTTTCCAGCTACCATTAAAAACCTATACGGTCGACAGCTAAAATTAGTAATTTCGCCTTCATTACCAGTTTTGGATGTAAAATGGAATTCCGAAGGTTGCGCTGACCCTAATACTTTAACAGGACCACAGGGACTCATTTTAAAGTCATTAGCTAAATCCAGTAATTTTACATGGAAAATATTCTTGACTCAAAATGTTGCCTCATTCAACAAAAAGTGTATGATTAATCGCAACGTTCTTAAGATATTGCGAGTAGGAATGGCTGACGTGTTGGCCAACTTCTTTGGGGTACCTTTCGGCATCGAGACGACCATAGATTACATGCAAGACATGGCTAAACTCTTTAATATGATACACACGGTTCACGTGCGCCGGCAGGAGCCAATTGTCTGTGTAGTCCCTATTTTACGTACCAGTGATGTCAGATTACCGGAAGAATTCGGGGCTATGGTAATTCTCACGTTAATTGTAATCGCTATTCTTAAGTTCGTCATTTACATGTTGAGAATTGATTCTCAACTTTGGAGTACAGGAAATATTTTTTCTGCTATTCTCGGCATCGAAATAATGAAGGTACAAACAGTAGCCGAAAGAATTCTTTTGACCGGGATGATAATTGTGTCAGTGGTGCATTCCGCTACGATCATGGATCTCTTAATTAATATACAGTTAAACATAGATGGTGAAATCAGATTGACGGCATGGGATGAGTTGGATGCGCAAAAGCTCACTTTCATGATATCCGACATTTCGCAAGAATTATTAATGATGACAGGGATGCCTGTCCTTCAAAAACTTGCTAAAATTGCTATTTTACCGGAAAGGAGGAACATCACTAACTATGATAAAATTCCTGACCTCAACTATAAAAGCATAGATAAGATTTGTCTCGAAAATTTGGTATTTAAATCTTACAAAAATATTTCCTGTCTGACTCATCTAACGAACGCTGAACAACAAGTGCGATTGTCAGCATTGAAATATGGCCGTGCTGAGATCACAATTTTGAAAGAAAATCTAATAAATTTGTGGTTTGTAATAGCAGTGAATCCATTGTTACCGTATGTCAAAAGATTCGAACAAGTGATACAGTATTTGACTGAGACTGGGTTGATTGAAAAGTGGTATCAGACCGAGTTAATTTTAAAAGAAGAGGAAAGAAACTTATTAAGAAAATCAAGTGCGGATGAAAATATTGAGACTCCCATTAATGTAATTATTAAATTGCTAATGGTTTCAACTATTGGTTATATGTTGTCGTTATTAGTTTTTTTTCTTGAAATAACGGTTAACTCTATTATCCGGCATAAAAGCTCCTGTAACGTTAAAAAATTAAAAATTAAAATTAATAATACAAGTAAAATGAAATTTATGTTTCGTTTTACAAAAAAACGATAGAAAACTTTGTACTTTTGACCAATTAAATATGGCGGGCGTTATATGCATCGATAACCTCAATTTTTTTACATGTCCCTTGCATAAATATGACGTCCACCATATTGAATTTCATTTCCATACCTACTGGCTCTTCAAGAACAACCGATTGCTCCACTAGAAATCATGCACGAGGCATAAGGACGTAAGCGATAGGAAAAATGTGATTTAATAAAATGAAATTTCTGAAATTGACGAATTTTTTCCATTTCCATCGTTATATTGGAAAAACCGCTAGATTTGAGGAAAACGAAGGCCTTTTGGCCAAATTTATGAGATTTTCCAACGTTTACCAAGCAACTGAAGATACATTTTGAGGAATTCTCGGTGGGTTAATGCAATACTCTTCGATACTGATTGATATTTTTTTAAAGAGATTAATTTAAAATGCAAAGAAAACTGTTTACTTTAAAAAATAAATACATAATACAATACACATGATAGAAACATTCACATATTTCTTTTTTCAACATACGCTTTTCGCGGACGGGCTTTTCACTACGAAAAAACACGTATTCAAAATAAATTTCTCTCTCTCTCTCTCTCTCTCTCTCTCTCTCTCTCTCTCTCTCTCTCGCACACACACACTGTATTTTCGGACGCGCAAAGCACCGGGTATCTGTTTAATTTGATCTCGCAATAACTCAGCTGCGAACGCTGCTGCAGTTCGTCCTTTATTTTCATCCCTTCTCGATGCTCATATTAGGTAACATACCGGGACCCGCAAAAACCGTCGAGTGAGCGCGCGCGTGTGTGCACACTAACGGACGGCTCTCTTGCGCTGCACACACACTGCAGTGAGTGAGTACGCGCGCAGAGATCACCCCCAGATAGTCTTGAAGAGAGAGAAAGAGAGAGAGAGAGAAAGACAGGGAGAGAGAGAGAGAGAGAGAGATAGAGAGAAAGAGAGAGAGAGAGAGAGAGAGAGAGAGAGAGAGAGAGAGAGAGAGAGAGAGAGAGAGAGAGAGAGAGAGAGAGAGAGAGCGGAGCGCGTGTGTACACGCGCGCACTCTCCCGCCATATCCACACTCCGCGAGCTCATATCACGGATTATTCGAGCGCTATGTTGAATGGATTTTCGTATACTTTATGCATAGAGCCACCGTTTTTGTTTGACTTTATCGAGGTTTTCGTATACATTTTCGACGGGAATAATTAATTAAATTGAAAACGGTGAAGTTATTAAGATTGCAAAATCGGTCTGCAGAATCATTATTAAAATTATTGTTTCGGTTTCCTGAGTAGATGCGAAAGAATTGGAAGTGAAATATTCGAACGATAAGAAAATATTATCGTATTGTTTATAATTGTTATATACTCTTATAACTAACAGGGATAAAGTATGTACAATTATGGCAATGGAGTGCTGTTAATTTTCAAGTAGAACATGTCACGTTTGGTCAGCCTATTACTCACATTCATGAATATACAAGCATTACAGTCTATTCATATTATTCGTTCATTTTGATATATTCTCATAGTTATTTAGTTGTGACAATTTAAACTAGTCTATAGAATATTATTATAAATTATTAAAAATCTCCTGATAATAAGGTTTCTATTTCAACCGTTTTACGTCTTTTATTTGAATATTAATTTTTGGTAATTACTAAAAAGTAAATTATATCTATGTAAACAACTATATAATATAATATAAATTTATACATTGTGTCAAGTGCTAATATATTATTGTAAGTACCATAACAATTAGCTTCTTCTTTTCCTTCCATCAGTAGTAATGATATGTGCAGCATCAATTTATCAATCACCATTATGACAACAAAAATAACAAATAGATATAGTCATATTGTTTTTTTCTTAAATAAGTTCGATTTTAACCATTTTCATTTGACAATTAAAATGATTAAACTCTTATCTTGTACGAAATTTATCGATCGAATGGCAAAATGCTTGCATAACAGCTAGAACCATGCTCCCCTTCAAAGATTTAATTAAGCATTTGCTCGCACAACACGGAAATTAGCTCTCAAACATCTATCGGACATTCCACAGGGAAACCGTGCACACACACACACACACGCGCACACAGACATCAACTGCAACGAAGAAAAACGAAAACGCGCGTCCGCGTCCGCTCTGAAAAAAAATCCAACCTCCCTTTCCCTGTGCAAAATCTCGGCGGACCGGAACGATAAACCAAACAAATCTCAGAGAAAACGCGGAATCCAATTATTCTCTGCCGCGGCGATGGATCTGCGCGCCGCGCTCACACACAATCGCGATCATTAAATATATAACGCGGCCCACTCGCGCACAGCTATACACGCACATATACATACACTGGCAGAAACAGCGAAAGCCGGTAAAAAGCTCTCACGAGAGCGAAGCGATCTTCCCCTCCTCCTCCTCCTCCATCCCGTCGCAATTTCGTGCCCATAATACACGGCCGCCGACGCTCAAATATTGGCTTATTTATTCGCCGAGGGCTTGCTCGTCTCATTACGCAATGTTATACATATATATTCCGGCGATGCGCTGCTGCGAGAGCAGCGGCGGAGTATAGAATACACGATGCGGAGAGAGTGGGAGGGAAATTTTCAGAAGGGAATTGGCGGTGATGGCGGCAGGCCGATAAGCGGATTTGAATTTTGCGGCCAGCCGCTGTGTATAGATATAGGTGGGTGTGTGTAGAGGATATGGTCGTAACGAGATGCGCGCTGCGATGGATAGGCTCGCCCCCACCGGACTGGTACATCGAGATGTACAAAGCAGTCGATTGTACTGTTATAATTATAGGCGGGCAATTATGCGGAGTTTGAAGAATTTCGTGTAGAATTTGTAGGCGATTTTCTATCATTTAACGTAGCTGTGGTTATTTTTTTATACATTTCTCCATAAACTGGCAGCTATAAGTTATCATGCAATGCACCCTCGTCATTATCGTGTAACCAGTTCTTGTCGCATCGGGGAAGGTCTCGTTACTTTTGCTGGGGATCGTCGTCGTTGTAACGCCATCTAGCTGCAACCACTCGCCTGCGGTCACCAGCTTGACATTGTGGTGTCGCCCAACAGAGATAAGTATATAAAGACGCTTTATTCGAGTAACAGCTGCTGAATAGTTGCTTAGTTGTAAAAGTTCGAGTAATCTTTTCTTTTTATCGCCTAAGGTTAATCCTTAAATGACACACGTCAAAATAATTACACAAGTGCCACACGGGGTCTTCTGCGACCCCAGTGCTTATAAGCATCTTATAAGTTTTTCATTTATAAACCTTTTTATTTGAAAATTTTTGTACAAGTGCCTTAAAGTCTCTCCTAAGGAATTTGGCAATTTTTGAGATCCATAATTATTATTAAAATATTGAAAAAAAATCAAACTTTTCGAAAAAATTGAAATTGAAAATTTTTGTTCCAAGCACCTGGGGTATTTAGGATCCATTTAAGGGTTAATAATGAATAAACTAACGATATTTATATTGAGAGATAACTAGCTTATACGTGTATTTTGCGCAGTGACTAATTAATTTAACGATAGTCTACAACAGATACAAAGGATGAAATCGTTTGGAATAGAATGACTTCGAGAGACCAATAAGGTGAAAATTTCATTAACCCATAGTCGTTCTCGGGCTGGGCTCTTTACTCGGTTTCTCCTCTTCCTTCCATTTTACTCCCTATTCTCTTTCGCGCTATTACCTCTATTTTCGCAGGACTAACGCGGTAATGGCGTATCATACACAGGACGCGATTGTCACGGTGATGAAGAGAAAATTGAATTTTCAATGACTCCCCTTTATTTATCCTTCCGTATATTATTATTATGTGTCAAGGAAGAATTTATAGTCTCTTTTTTATGATCATAATTAAGTATAACAATGCTAATTTTCCGAGCGCGAATTCGGAAACATTAATAAGTTTTACGGCGGTATCAGTGTATACAATGTATTGTGCGCACTGCTAAAGTTGAAATGAATTATTGCTGTTCTTAGTCACTATTGAACTTTCTTACCAGAACAAACTAAGATACACTGTTCTCGTTTGTTTAATTTCCATCGGTAAATCAACGAAAACTTTTATTTCTCAAAAGCAAACATCACCTGAACCATCAACATCGCAGCCTTGCACCCGCTAAACAACTCTCTCTCTCTCGGAAGAATTCTAAAAATAATCTCCATTATGCTAATCGAACTTTTAGCGGGCCGCGATACCTCAGCTCCTCGTTCGACCTCGTCATCGGGCTATTATCGGCGTCAAAACTCAATCTCGCTCGGCTATTATAATTCAGCACTTTTTAAAGGTATCAGGCTTCTATACCCACACACCCACTTGCGCGCGCATACCTACCTCCGACGTGTGAAAAATGAAGTTTTCACCTACACACAGACGTGCGGGCCGCTGTTATTACGGAGCAAGGACGGACGGGGAAAAAAAGGTCGAGCGCGGCGAAGTTCGCTCGGCACGCCAGGCGTCGATCACCTACTTGCATGTATATATACGAGGGAAACGTGTATATGGAGGAGGGAAAGCGATACACACGCGATAACACGGCGACGTGTGTGCGATTCTCATTAAGGGGCCGAAAGTTTGCTAGGAAGGGGGAGGGAGAAAAAGGAACGATAGACGGGGGGAGAAAAAGGTTGGCCGAACTATGTATGTATAGGGTGGAGAGGAGGTGAAACGACGATGTTAACGAGAAGGGGAGTTTCGTGGGCTTTTGTGTCGGGCGATAGCTGAAAAACGGGTGTCGCGAGCCACGCTTCCTTCGTATATAATCTTGTTCGGTCGTTTTCCCTGCACTTCCGTAAGAGTTTCGCTCGCAAGTATAGGCAAGTGACGAGAGTAAGGTGCCGAAAATAATAAGATTAATGATTTGGGCTTACTTATGATAATTACAAGAGTGTCTAGATAATTGTATTCGCTTGACGTGTTTTAAATATAAACTTTAAATATGTAGGTCAATGCATAAACTTATAAAATTCAACTTACCTGTGTACGTGAAATTTCATTCATCTAATTAAGAGTTAGAAGATGAAATAATCCATAGATTCTTAAAACATTATGAAAACTTCAATCAGAGCTATAATGGACTTTTACAAAAACATACAGTACAGTCAAATTCAGTAGGTCATCCAATAAGATTATAAAAGAAGAAGCTATCCTGTAATATTGTTGATATCCTTTAAAAAATGTGAGAATTTCCTTTCATATCTTACAAACGATAAGCCTAATTAATAATAACTCAATATAAACGTGAAATTGGAATTAAATAGAGTCCCGTAGGAAAGGCTAGAGTGAAGGTAAGAAAAATCAAAACGACAATCACCAGTGAAACATGGTTTATTAAAGATCAAATCTCCGACGTTGCCCCGTTAAAGGCAAACAAAATTTACAATTGGCAGGTATATGTATAATTTGAAATTTATTTCTACAAATAATAGTATATAGGCAATTACTATTGAATCGTTTCACGTTTGAAAAATGAACACTTTTCTCCTAACCGGGAGAAGGCAGAGAAACTCGTTCCCGCAGCGGCGGCGGCGTCGCGCGTCCTCACTCCTCTGAAGATATTCACGGCGGAAGCAAAGCGCGCTCCCAGAGCTTTCACCGCGTTCGATTCTACCGTGAAACCGCGGCAACAAGACAAAAGCCGTGATTGAGCGAGCGCGACGCCGCCGCCGCCGCTGTCGTCCGTCGACACAGCGAATATAACAGGTGTACTCTCATTCTGTATTATCAAAAAAAAAAGAGGGGAACAAAAAAATTTAGGAGAATAAATTATACATGGTGGGGGCTATTAGTACGCGAGTGTGTGTGTATGTGTGTATGTGTGTCATAGAATGAAAATCGTGGCTGGTTTTTCTCTTCTTCTTCTTCCTCCTCTCTCACTTTTTATCTTCCTCTCTCACTCTCTTTCTCTCTTCATTTCTCTCGCCTCTCCCTCCGGACATAATTTGCTAAAAAGAGACGGCTGGCTGACTGTACAATTAAGGCTGGCTGGTATATAGCACTCTCTCTCTCTCTCTTCTCGGTCGTCTCTCTTTCTCTCTCTCTCTCTCATCCCCACTGTCCCTCGAGTTACGCGAGTCGTTGCTGTTGCTGCTGTTCCTCACTACTCCCAAATGCGACGGTCCCCCGAGTTACGCTACTTTTTTCCCTGCAACATAGAGATATATATACATATACACACACATACATATAGACAGAATACAAATTGGAATGGCCGCGCGCGGTTTGGTTTTCGTTAGCGGCGCAGAAATTGCGAGCTCGTAAATCAAACACAAGCACCGCCGTCGTCGTCCGCCTTTTTTAACCCCCTGCCCCTCTTCGCGACGCTTTTTTCTCCCTCTCACGTTTAGTTCGCGGCAATTTATGTTATGCGGTGCATGCGCGCGCGCTCGCGTGGGCAGCTCCTTTGAAGCGCCGCGTTTTCTTTTTTTTGTCTTTCTCTCTCTCTCTCTTTCCCGTTCTCGTTCGGAGGTGGAGGTTCATTTGAAACGTGCGCGCGAGCGCGACATTCGTTTTCCCTGCCCGAGTAAATTACGTCGACAAGCGTAATGGATTTCAGTCGATGATGTATTAGCGATTTTAACGGGTGTTTTATTTTGTCCGATTTGACGTATCTCGTATATAAATGCGTATTTCGGTTTTGGAGAATGTTGTTGGGCTCGGTTAGTTTTTACGTGGAAATTAAATATACATATTTTTATTGATGGCTGTAATAATACTTTTGTAGATTTAATATTTCAGCAACGCAGTTCTACGTACTTTTACGCGTTTGTAAAATTTTACCGAGCTTTAGGTTCTTTTTAGTGTGCAATTTCGCGATGCGAGACGAGCGCGTAAAAAATCGATGCGCGAGCCAAATGAAACTTCCATTTAGTTTTTTAAATTATTCAAATTGATCAAATGCGCGAAATTAGTATGAATTGAAAATTTCGTCTGCATGAATAATGCCTGTTCTAGCTATTTCATATATAGTCGACCCTTAATCCGTCGTTTTATTAAGTTAATGTGCAATTTCACTTTACGACCAGCTACATTTTTAATTACAGTGCGCTTCTACCTACGCTTTTGGTTTTCCTTTTGTCGGTAATAAAAGCCTTTCGAGACAAAGAATTTCTGACCCAAATAGAAAGTTATCTTGTATATAACCGATTTACACTGTTACAAGAAGAAGCAAAACGCGACAAATGAAAATATCGATCCTCTCGTGGTTGAAGAACAACGGGCGATACTTTTTCAAATGTACTTTATGCTCTAAGCATTCGTAAAAGTTGAATGTACGGTTCTATTTCGGGCCGGAGTTTTGTGTCTCGTGACCGTTCTCAATTACAACAGCAGGCTTTTATATAGGCAACAAGTTCGCATTAAAATTCAATCAGTTTACTTTCGCGAAATGTAGTCGGGACCCTCTTTACTACTTAATCATTGATTTAAATAAAACTTTAAATTGAACAACGAGAGAAGCTCTCCGTAGTGACATTTAGTGCCAAGTACAAATATTTAACTTTCTATCTTGAAAATGTTAACCAAACTTCACGCTTGTAAAATAATGGCACAATTTAAAAAGGCGACAGACGTACCTTGGGGTTGTCGCCGCCACCCATGAAGACGAGGCTGTTGGCGCCGGCGTAAGCAACGAGGGCCTCTATCGCCTGCTGCGTCTCCAGGAGTATCCGCGCCTCGTTCATCCAGTCGCGCGATACGCTGCGCGGCGCGCCCTTCAGCAGATTCATGTAGCGCAGCGTCATCTTGAAGTCACCCCGGTCCAGCCAGTACCTGCGCAGAAGAGGAGTTATGTCGTTAGTTTATTGATTGGTTGAGCCCTTATTTTATATTTATCGTGGGGTGAGAGTCGATACACGGAGTTTGTACTTTTTGTATCAATGAAAATTGTTGATATTAATTAAAGGATCAGGATTTAAATTTCGGAATATCGGCAGTCGGATGCAATTTCAACGGAAACGAAATCCGACAATCAATTTTTAAACGAATAAAATGTGAAATTTAACAAATGTAATGTGTTACATTACTGAAATAAATAGTAGAAAACAGTTTGTACATGTTTGACCATGTACGACTACATGAATTATCAAAATTTGTGGTTTAGTCTTTGCTACACGATACCTATAATAATTTATTTCTAAGAGTGGCGATACTCAGTTACTAGAGTGTCGGACTAACAATCGGTAGGCCAAAGAAGTCATTTGTTTTCAAGATTATAATTCAATTGTTAAGTATACATTTGTTATTTTTAAGAATAACTTCTGTGTACCCCGAATTTAATGATTCTTTTGTACGTCACCATGGGAATAGAAATATAACGCTATTACAACTAAAATTCGGGAAAACGATTGAACGAAGACAGTGCTATAATACTAATAACCATTACATTCTACTTAGAGTTCATAACGTCTTTCGTAACGAATCAACCACTAATTAGTAAACTCTCAACGGTATCTCGCGAAATGCATTGGAAAACCATTCACCTTATATGCCATTTCCAAATTCAATTCGAAATCCGATTGCTCTCGAGTTCTACATCTCGGAAAATGCTTTCAGCAAAATATCGTTGCGCGACTTAGTTCCATTCCCCCTTTTTTCTTTTTTTGCCGAGTGAAAATTTTCTCACCGTCTATACTTACTCTCGACAGCAATAAATATCTTTCCGAAAGCGAAAAAAGAAAAAAAGAAAAAAGTGTCTCACGGAAAAAGCCATAGTATATTACGAGACTGTGACATTAAGAGCCAGTCCTTTCTTGCCACGTCACGGGCACGCGCAGAGTCGTAACGAAAATATATGTACGAATCTCGAAGTATAATTTGATAAATACATAAACTGAAATCCCATGCGCCCGCGGGGCTTCCCTCAAAGCCGTATACGTCAATAAGACAAATCGCGTGCGGGACCGACGACACTTACTTCCGGATGATCGGGCTCGGTCGGATGATTGCAGTTTCGAGAATCGCAAAGGGCAAAGAGAGAGAAAGAGAGAGAGAGAGAGAGAGAGAGAGAAGACGGTGCGGTGGTGTGGCTTTTATTTGGCGCGACGACCGCCCCGCAGCGAGAATGAGAAATGACCTAAAAGAGACCTCTCTCTCTCTCGCTCTCTCCTCTTAGAGCCCCTTCCTTTCCTCTCCTATACACATTCTTTCTCTCC